>UESW01002502.1:0-24982 GCA_900491605.1 Calamus simplicifolius | reverse complement strand
AAGCAAGAATGAGCGTGTGTTGTTGTGGTTGTTGGTTATCTGGTCGGAGGTCCCTCTTACTCAATTTATTCCTCTTTGGACTTTGCGTGTCTTATCTGAGAAGCTTGAAACCTTGTCATCTAGTAGAGAAATGAGTCACGTGGAGCCTCATGATGGACCATGACTTTTGGGACTCATCTGGTATGAGTGGTTGAGGCGTCATGATGAATGATGACTTTTATGGATGAGATGTCAGGGTTGATTTCTGTGAGTCATGAGGTGCTGCCACTTGTCGGGGCCTTTATGAAGATGCTTGCTTCTTAGTGGCATGTCAGAGCTACAAGCGCTATCCCGTTAGAGGTTGGTGGCCACTTGATTATCCTGTATAATTCCCCATGCACGTACGAACAATGATGAAGCCAGGCATGTGGGCCCCACGTATGTAGATTCTTATGCTTGTATTCCAAGGTTGTCTAGAACGGGACAGCTAGAGCTATCGAGAACGGCCGCCTAGGAGGGTGGATTAGAGAAGGCCATCGAGGACGGGAGTGGGAAGAGGCCATCGAGGATGGGAGTGGGAAGAGGCCATCGAGGACTTTCTTCACTGTCTTCCTCTCCTTTAGTACACGTCCATGACTTACTATTGAATGCTTTATTCCATTAAATGCTCTCCAAGTCATTATGACCATTTCTGCCATTGACTTGACTATCGGACATTAATGATAGAAGATGACCCTTAAGCCAACGCTGGCCCTTTTGCCTTTGACCGACTTGTTCTCTCTCCTCATTATGACCGGGCACTTGTTGAAACTAGGAGCAAGCCGTGGACGAAATTATTTAATGCCTACCGTGTCTTTTGTAAAGAAGGCCGAGAGTAGAAGAACAAGGCCGTCTAGAAATTGAGCTGTTCAAGAAGGCCACCAAGGATGGCCGACTAGAAAGGCCATCTAGGAAGACCGTCTAGGAAGGCCACTTTGTCGAGGCCAAATCTAGATGCAGTCATTATTGCCCATGAGGTCAACTAGCCCCATCATATGCCCTCCACACTCCTTGAGCTTGTGGGCGTTGCATCCGCCAAGCTAAAGGAGTGTGGAACTTCTTTTGCTCTTATCTTTTTTTTTTTGCTAACCTGTGTGGACATTTTCATGCTCTCTTTGACTAGCTGAGGACAGCTAGCAATCTTCTCCCAATGTGGAGTCTGGAAATGGATGCCCATCAACTGTGAGCTGGGGTTGATCTCTTCTGCTATGAGCTGACTTGGGGCTTCTAATTGGCCAACGTTGACCGTTAGCCGCTGAGGCAAAGATAAAGCCGTTGGAGCTGATAGAGCCGTTGAGGCTGCAATAAAACCATTAAGATTATAATGATGCCGCCGAGGCAGATATAAGGCCATTGGGGCTGAAATAAAACCGTCTCGGGGGTTTCTCGGCCGGCCTAGGCGTTGATCGGGGCCACTGGAACCATAGGACTTGAACCGCCTCGAAGGTTTCTCGCGCCGGTCCGAGGGTGTCCTTATGATTGCGGGGCCACCAAGGTTATTTTGAAATACCTTGGCAGTTGCTCAGCCGGCCCGGGAGTTTGACTCGGGGCAACCGAGATCACAAGACTTGAATCGCTTCGGAGGTTTCTCGTGTCGGTCTGGGGTGTCCTTATGATTGCGGAGCCACCGAGAAACTAACGGGGGTTGCTCGGCCGACCCGAATGGTTATTAAAAAATTGAATAAAAAGAAATTTTTTCTCAAAGTATAGTGTTCTTAGCTTTCATAGCTTTTTTGTCTTTGCATCATGTTTGGTGTTGACGTCGATTACAGGCTTGAGAGCTTTTTCTTTAAACAAATTTGTCTTCTTCTGCTGAGTTGATGACCTGCCCCCTCAGGGAACTATGTCGATTGAAGGTGGGAGGTACTAGTGCCAAAATTTGAGAGCAGCTGGAACAGAATCTGCAAGAGGTCCTGGGCTTGGTTTGGCTTTGGGTGCAGCAGAGAGAAAAAGAGAGGGGGTAGGTAGAGTCAACAGTCCAAGCCGCTTGTCCCCATCTCCCACCTTGCATTAATTGCACCAACACCTCTCGGCTTACCACCATCAGGAATCAAAATACCTACAATACTTGAGGTGATTAGGAGTTAGGATGCTCATAAATGCTCGAGTTGACTAACCATGGACAATGCCTCAAGTTTGTCCATACTGGGAATCACTTTGCCACCTATACCTTCATTTAGGGGGCTTCAAGGTGCTTTTACTACTTAATCCGCTGGGATACCTTCAAACATAATTGCGTAATTGATATAAGTCTAAGTGCTTGTCACTACCGAAGGCTTGCAATTTAGTGTCACAGAGCTATCTTTCCTTTAGTGCCCTTCGTGTGAAGTCTGCTTCATCGGCGAATATATTTCTGCGCGCGGCTTAGGAGCTCGGCGTAGGAGCTAGGAGGCTTCTTGTCTAGTGAATAAGTGAAGTGGGAGTGGCGAAGTCCCTACTTCTCGGCCAAAGTGGCCATAACATCATTGAGGTAATAAACCTCCATGGCAGCCATCTTGAAACGGGCCACAAAATCTTTTAGGGGTTCTTCCTCCTTCTGTCGGATGGAGAACAAACTATCTTCCATCCGAAGAATCTTTCGATAGGCGTTAAAGTGCATCAAGAAAGCCATCTCTAACTGCTGGAAAGAGTCGATGCTGTACGGAGGCAGGCCAGAATACCAAACGCGCGCAACTTTCCACAGAGTAGCCAAAAAAACCACATATAAAAGGGGATCAGTTGCCCCTTGAATTTGCATAAGGGCTTTGTAGCTTTTGAGATGGTCAAGTGGATTTATGGTACCATCAAACGGATCCAACAAAGAAAGGAAAAATCTGGAAGGAACGGGCTCTTCCATAATATGATGAGTGAGGGGTGGATGAGTGTTGTAGTCCACCTCCGGGTGATTGTTGAGCCTCTGATTGAGCTCCTTCGGTCGCCGGTATTGTTCGTCCAGATGCCTCTTCATCTCATGTTAAGTCCTTCCCAAATAACTCGGAAGATGAGTAAGGGTAGGAGTGATGCCATTGATACTCCCACTCGGGTTCCTTTCCGTGTCGCTGTCGGGGAGAAGGACTGATCGAGCGGAGAGCAGGAGACCACAGTCTCTTGAAAACTTTACGGTGGTGGTGCTTAGGTGAAGCATGATGGCGGTGAGCCTCTCTTTGAGGAGATCTTCCATGAGGGTTGTTGGCTAATTGGTGGAGCTATCACAGGCGATGTGAGAGGCTTGGACTGCTACTGAGTGGCCATCGAGCGTTGCTCCTGCAGCTCAAACTACTGCAACCAAAGCTTGAACTTGTTGATTGAGGATTGCCTGTTGGTTAGGTAGAGCAGCTAAAGCTAGTAGTGAAGGAGGAGCAGAGAGGATGGCCTTCTACTGTTCAGTGCGATGTGGATGCCCCCCAGTATAACTGGCGGAGGCCTTCGGCATGCGTGTCACCACCATGGCTATCTTAGAGGGGACAAAGGCTTACAGCTCAGGGAGACATAGCTCTTTTTCCTATAATGCATCCCTCCTGCCTGGCGCGCCAATTTGTTATTGCCAGATGACCCTCCTTGAACGTCCGCAAGCGCCCAGTCGCCTTCTCCAGCGAGCCCAGAATCTTTCGGTGAGCTTCTCACGGTCAAAAGCCTGCAAAATGTTCTGAGGACCGAAGATTCTAGCGGGAACCCTCATATGCTCAAGTCAGTGCTCTGGGCAACAACTATGAGCTTGAGGAAGCTCGAAAGAGAGAGACTTAGAGAAGAGCTCTCTATGAGCAAGAATGAGCGTGCGTTATTATGGTTGTTGGTTACCTGGTCGGGGGTCCCTCTTACCCAATTTATTCCTCTTTGGACTTTGCGTGGCTTGTCTGAAAAGCTTGAAGCCTTGTCATCTAGTGGAGAAATGAGTCACGTGGAGCCTCATGATGGACCATGGCTTTTGGGGCTCATCTGGTCTGAGTGGTTGAAGCGTCATGATGAATGATGACTTTTGTGGATGAAATGTCAGGGTTGATTTCTGTAAGACCTGAGGTGCTGGCACTTGTCAGGGCCTTTATGAAGATGCTTGCTTCTTAGTGGCATGTCAGAGCTACAGGCGCTATCCCATTAGAGGTAGGTGGCCATTTGATTATCCTGTACCCTTTCCCATGCGCGTACGAACAATGATGGAGCCATGTATGTGGGCCCCACGTATGTCGATTCTTATTCTTGTGTTCTAGAGGTGGCTTAGAGCGGGATGGAGGGTCGACTAGAGAAGGCCGTCGAGGACGGGAGCGGGAAGAGGCAGTCGAGGACTTCCTTCACTATCTTTCTCTCCATGTAGTGCACATCCATGACTTGACTATTGAATGCTCCATTCCATTAAATGCTTCTTAAGTCATTATGATCATTTTTGGGCCATTAAATGCTCCAACTCATTGACTTGACTATTGGACATTAATGATAGAAGGTGGCCTTTAGAAGAAACGTGACTCTTTTGCCTTGAACCGACTTATTCTTTCTCCTTATTATAACGGGCATTGTTGCAGTTGGGAGCAAAGCTATGAATGAAATTATTTAATGCTTACCGCATCCTTCATGAGTAGAATAGCGAGGCCATGTAGAAATTAATTGTTCAAAAAGGCCATAGAGGATGGCTGCCTACCAAGATCGTCTAAAAATTCGTTAAAAAAACTGCTCATACACCTTTGCTAAAATACTCTGCATGACTCCCTCGCCCGAGCTAAGACGTCGGCACGCCACCTCGACGGCTTGGCTAACCAAAGCAAACACGCTGCTGGTCCACATCCCGTTCTAATTCGAATCTATTGCACATATTTATAATCCAACACCTCAATCGCTCGTGGATTTTTCTTCTAACCTCTCTTGCGCGCAAGAAAGCTGTCGGCCTGAATTTTTATTCGGTTTTCCTCTATTAAGTCAACATCACTCTCTTTCCTACTTCCCCTCCCATCCTCCCCATGTGAAGTCCAGAACTCCTCCACGCCACCTTCTTACCACTCGATCTCCTCTCCATATGCACTATTTTAGTTGCGCCCTCCCCTCAATTCCCCTCCCTTCCCCAAAATAAAACATACTCACCTACCGCCAATCTTGTCCTAGCTATTTGAAGTTAGTTTTTATTTTGAAAAAAAAAAAAAAAAAATGGTGTTCGCCGGAGGAAGAGGTGGCGGCGCCACCGGTGGACTAGGAGCAGACGCAGTCCAGTTGGCGGTGCAGGTGGTTCGGGGCCGATGGTTCATGTTCTTTGCGTCGTTTCTCATCATGGCGACCGCCGGCGCCACCTACATATTCGCCGTCTACTCCAACGACATCAAGACCTCCCTGAGGTACGACCAATCGACCCTCAACACCCTGTCCTTCTTCAAGGACCTGGGCGCCAACGTGGGCATCCTCTCCGGCCTCATCAACGAGGTCAGCCCTCCCTGGGTGGTCCTCGCCATCGGCGCCGGCATGAACCTTTTCGGCTACCTCATGATCTACTTCTCCATCACCGGCCGCATCGCCCGCCCCGCCGTCTGGCAGATGTGCCTCTACATATGTATCGGAGCCAACTCTCAGACCTTCGCCAACACCGGCTCGCTCGTCACCTGCGTCAAGAACTTCCCGGAGAGCCGCGGGATCGTGCTTGGCCTCCTCAAGGGCTTCCTCGGCCTCAGCGGTGCCGTCTTCGACCAGCTCTACTTCGCCTTCTACGGCAACGACTCCAAGTCCCTCGTCCTCCTCATCGCATGGCTCCCCGCCGCCATCTCCATCTTCTTCATCCCCACCATCCGGATCATGGAGGCGGCAAGCGTCCCCAACAAAACCTCCAAGCCTTTCTACTGCTTCCTCTACATCTCCATCGCCCTCGCCACCTACCTCATGGTCGTCATCGTCGTCGAAATGCAAGTCTCCTTCTCTCGGTCTGCTTACGGCGTCGCCGCCGCCATCGTCCTCCTCCTCCTCTTCCTCCCGCTCGCAGTCGTTGTCAAAGAAGAGCTCAAGATGTTCAGAAAAAAGAAGAAGCCCTCGAAAACTCTCCGCCTCTCTCTGTAACAGTCGAAAAACCAGCGATTACTGAGCCACAGCCGCCGGAGCCGAAACAATTCCCGGCCATCACGCCATCCACCATCCCAACAACGATAACCACCGCTACGACGACGTCTACTAAGAAGAAATCAGCCCTATCTCATGTCATCGACACCTTCAAGCCCCCGAAGCGCGGCGAGGACTACTCCATCCTCCAAGCGCTTGTCAGCGTCGACATGCTAGTCCTCTTCTTCTCCACCATTTGCGGAGTTGGGGGCACCTTGACGGCAATCGACAACATGGGCCAGATTGGTGTGGCTTTGGGCTACCCGAAACGGACCATCAACACCTTCGTCTCCCTTATAAGCATATGGAATTATGCCGGCAGAGTCACCGCCGGGTTCGTCTCCGAAATCGTTCTTGCCAGGTATAAATTTCCCCGGCCTCTCATGCTGACTCTAGTCCTCCTCCTATCCTGCGCCGGCCACCTCCTCATCGCCTTCGGTGTGCCACGATCTCTCTACGTCGCGTCGGTGATCATTGGCTTCTGCTTCGGAGCTCAGTGGCCATTACTCTTCGCTATGATCTCGGAGATCTTCGGCCTCAAGTACTACTCTACTCTCTATAACTTTGGCGGCGTGGCGAGTCCAATCGGGTCGTATATACTGAATGTAAGGGTCGCCGGGAACTTGTACGATAGGGAGGCGGCCAACCAGAACAATGGACTGCCGAGAACTAATGGCAAGGACTTGACTTGCATTGGAGTTGAGTGTTACAAGCTTTCTTTCATTATTATCACGGCAGTGACTTTGTTCGGAGCTCTTGTTTCGCTGATATTGGTTTGGAGGACGAGAAATTTCTACAAGGGCGATATATATGCGAGGTATCGGGCGGCGGCAGCCGAGGCGGAGAATGGGGTGGCAGCGGGCACTGTTAGTGTGGTAGGGAAAGAGAGAGAGGAGGAGAAAACTGTTTCCTCTGAGGTGGAGGTGTAAAAAGAGAGATGAGAAGGTAAGTTGAGAAAATTAAAAAGAGATGAGGATGCTGTTGTATGATTCCACCTGCTTTGACTTGCAATGGTACTTAAAAGTCTTCTTTTCCTAGTTACTGTGTAACGCCAATAATATATATAAAGCTACAAAACTCTTGTAATTAACTTGGATGGATGCAATCATACGGTACGCGCGACAAGATTTCCATCCCTTATTGCGGCCGTAAGGGTGAGTTTGTCTTGATTCTTACGATTTGGTATGGGTTTGGACTCGATGGGAGGGCCGAATGGTCGCATTTATTGGCTGAGAGGGACGCTTACGGCCATTGCCCCTTGGCATTGGTCGCAGGTCACACGTCCCACTCTCCAGACTGGAGTATTGCGGTGTCAAGCCCAATACCATCAGCATTCTCCGCCAGCTAGAACGTAAAAAAAAAGGACATGGACAATCTCCCTGGACTTCAAGGTGCTGGGTTGATATGGGCTATGTCCGTCCACAAGGGCTGCCCAATGCGCACGCCAATGAGGAATGCAGCTCGATTTCGCCGAATTATCTCGACAGGTCGTCTCGTCAGTGTTGCGTTGGAAATTGGGCACTGGCTTTGCCTACCGCGATGGCGTCAGGTCCAGAATATCAGACCGGCATCCATCTTAAATGGGTCACGGGGAGACTCTTCACGGAGTCAATCAGTTGATTGGCTTGGCTCCAGCACTGGACGAACCAGGCTGGATTCTTTCCGGGGATCAGGACAAGCTGCAAAGGCTCTGTTTCAATCGTCAATGACAATAGTTGTCCATAAATGACGGAGGAATATTCAGCCAGTTTTTATCTGGAGAAATGCTGTCGAGCGCACCAGCGTATTGCCCTGTTCTATTACAAGTTCTCTCTGACCTTGTCATGGAGCCCAAGGGATGGTTCAACTTACTGCATCCCACCAGCCCCTCCTGCCATATTGAATAGAAATTGACAATAGATATATAGTGACGCAGCAGTCAGAGGGAAGGCCACAATTAGAAAAGGACCTAGATGCACTTTAAGACTTTGTTAAATTTGTATTCTGCATTTGGATGATTGAAGCTACTGCATCAATAGCATATGAGAAAATAATTATGTGACGAAGACGATATATATTAGGCAGTTATATATTATTAGAAATGTTGTGTTGGAATATACATATATATGCGCGTGCGCGTGCGCGCGTGCGTGCATGCGTGCGTATCATCATATAAAAAAATTTTATATAATTTTTTTACACATAAAACATATCGATGTATTGAGGTCTCGAAGGAGCAGAAGTGCTCCACTACCGGATTTGAAGCTATGGAGGAAGAATCCTATGGTAGAGTTTACGGACTAAGGCATGTCACAAAATACCTGCAAAATAAAAATTAAACTAGAGCCATCCTCATCTTTCTCAGGATCGGTATCGAATTATGAGAGTTGTCTCACTCTTGTTTTCTCTATTTCTCACTAAAGATTTCTCTATTTCTCACAAATATTTCTCACAAAAGAGCGCATATAAGGGATTAAAGGAAGAGAGAAACTTTTCTTTCGTTATGTCACGTTCTCTGAAAGTTCACCTTATGTCCTATTTATAGGCTCTAGATGAATTAGAAAAAAATTATTTAATTTATTTTAAAATCAATTTAATTTAGATAGCATTTATCTGTTACAATCCATTTTGACCGCATGGGAATAATTCTCTACACATGTACATCAACTCCTTGATCATATCAAGAAAAAGCTATTTTTTATTTGTAACTAATTTACAAATAATATCTAAATTAAATATAATAATATCTAAATTATAAATATATTTAATAATTTTAGATATTATTAATTTTAAATATCTAATAAATTAAATTTATTATTTATTTTTAATATTTTTAATAATTATATTATCAAAAATATCAAAAATTAAAATTTCTTTCTCTCCATTAACTCATAATATGCGCCACTTATAAGAGTAAAATTCTCTTTTGTGATGTTCCACAATAACATTTATGTGTGTTGGCCCAGATGGCAACCCAAGAGGGGGATGAATTGTGTTCTTTTTAAAATTTAACAATTAAAACTTAAAACCTATTTCATAAGGATTAAGTGCACAAGTGAAGTGATGCAGTAAGTAATGAATATAATGTAAATGAGAGAGAGACAAAAGTACGATAAACACACAAAGATTTATAGTGGTTCGGTGTATCCCATACCTACTACGTCCACTCCCAAGCAACTCTTGGGTCCACACTATAATTCCCTGATTACAGTTGAGTTGTTTTACAAGCTCACAACTCTAACTTATTGTTTTACACGGGGTTACAACGAACCCAACTGGTTTTCACAGGTTCACCAGCATAAAACCTTAACCCAAGCTAAATTAGCTTGTCCCTGAGGTAAACTTTCTCAACTAATTTAATCCCCCTGATTGAATTAGCAAACAACAATTCAAAATAAAGTTTATAGCAATTAACAACTCCTTAAATGAGCAAATATGCAATGTAAATAAAACAAGATTAGAAAAGCCTGTTTGAAGCGATTTGAGGTTGAGCTTTTCTTCTTTTCCTCTTCTCTTTTGAATGGAAGAGCAAGGATTGAACTTTGAATCTTGAACATAGCTCTTTGAAGAGAATGTTGAGGAAATAGGGCTTTTGCTCTTCTTCTTTTCTCCTTTGAAAATCCTCTGATTTTGAACTTTTAGCGCTTGGGATTTCTCTTGAATATCTCTTGGATTGATAGGCTTGGACTCAAAGATTTCTCTCTCTCTTTTTCACTAGGGATTTCTCTTGATTTTTTCGATATTTTTCTTCTTTTTCTTCCTTTTCTGTCTTGGTTTTTTGAACGGACGAATCCCCCTTTTATAGACTTTTAATCCGAGATTAGGTGAGAAATAGCCGTTGAAAATGTACCTTGGATGATTCTCCACGCAAGAAAATATATCCGTTGAGAGTTAGGTGGAAAAATATATCCGTTAGAGCTGATCTGACACTTTTGAAAATCGCCCTTGACAGGTTGGAGTCGGCTCCAGATCGAGTTTCCAAAAATAGCAAAAAACAATCCGTCGTGGAGTCGGCTCCGACTTTGCAAAGTGTCGACTCACCGCTGACTGGAGTCGGCTCCCGATTTCTGAAGTGTCGGCTCTAAGAATTGCTCCGAAAACATAGTTTCTATAACTCAGGTTAGAGTCGGCTCCCAAAATCCATGTGTCGGCTCCAAAACTTCAGGTGTCGGCTCCGAAACTCTAGATGTCGACTTCGAACCGTGCCAAAAATATTAAACTGTTTTGATACGCTCTGGAGTCGGCTCGAGTCTGTTAGGGTGTCAGCTCCAAGTTTTGAACTTAAATAAATTCCATTGAAATTCAATTTAAAACTGATTTCTAAGTACCATTTGGATAAATAACCGATCTTAATTCCTGAAACACTTATCAAATTTATCAGAAACACCAGGAATATACTCATGACTTTTATTAATCATCAAAATCAATAATTGGGTAAATAATTTCTCAATAATTTCTCCAACAATCTTCCCCTTTTTTATGATGACAAAAACATTGAGTATATGCATAATTAATTAATGCATAATTGATAAAACATTTTAAAATTAAGGTTAAGCTCCCTCTTAATGAGATAGTTCCCCCTATGTGTGTGCATATATTAAGTTTATTGAAACTTTACTGCATATCTTAATTCCTTTTGATATAAATGTTCATTTAACATATATTATCTTCATTATCTTTTACCATTGTACATGCATATTCAACTATCTCTTCTTTCCCTTATCTTTATGCATATACACTCTTCTCTTCCCTTTTTTGTAATCAACAAAAAGGTTTTTAGAAGAAGGTTCGTATAGCTTAAATTAACATCAAACATAGGAGTTGAATAATTAAACATCAACATCAAAGGTTAGCTTAAAATTCAAGCAACTTAATATCAAAATTTAAGTATGATATTCATTGAATACTGAAACATTACAACAAAATGTTTATTTCACTAAACTTCATTACATCATTCAAAATGCAAACAAAATCAAATTACATCATGAAGCAAACTAAACATCAAAATCTAAGAAAATCTAAGAAGTCTCTTAAGCTCTTCTAAGATCTTTCCCATGCCCTCTCCTTGTATCTTTATAAAATCATTTAGCTTCCTCTCAACAAAAGCAGATGCAACAGTGACTTTTTTCTTGTAGCTCAATATTACACTTTGAATATGTTTCAGAATCTCCTCCAATGCCTTGATCTTCTAAAAAATTTGCATTAAATCACATTTTAAGGCCTCAGAAAAAGTTCCAAAGGATGATTCAATTTTGTTTACTTTATCTTCCAAGGAGTAATACAACTCTCTTATACTCATAAGTCTATTATCAAATTCAATCTTCATTCTTTCCTCATGACAAGCAAAGAGTTTCTTTAGCTACTCCATTTGAATTGAAGAAAATCCAGAAGTAGGAACAGAAACATATGCAGGTGCTGGTGTAGGTGCTGGTGGTGGTGATGATCTACTGGGCTCAGGTGAAGGATGCCTCATGGACGGTCCAGCTTCAGATGGTGCAGTAGCTCCAGTATCGACTGCCCTGTCCTCTAGGTGTCCCTTCCTTTCCCAATTATCATTCACCTTCACGAACCCCATATGATGCACAGTGGCAATACTATAATTATCTGTGTCTTAAGTTCTTCATGGGTTCACTGTCTAAAATAACTACCCCTTGGCTCTGAAATGCTAAAGTCAAAATCATGCCATAAGGCAAAGTTGATTTCTTCTTGTTACTAGCCTCAGCCATATGCCATATCATCATACCAGCTAAATTTATTGGCTGACCTGTCAGAACACTGTCCATGATCACAATGTCTCGCTCCGAGACATACTCAAATCTGCCGATCTTTGGGAATAAAATCCGACCACAAATATTATGTAATAATCTGAGCTCTAGGGGCAAATGGTTTGCCCTAACCTCTTCAAATTATGTAACTTCCTTTCCTAGCATTCTTGATAATGCTCCTGATCTCTCACTATGAAAATTTGCTATCAGTCCAACAATAGAAATTTCTAAAAGGTTTTCAAGAATCTCCGAAGTCAAATGTATTCTTTTTCCTCTAACAAAACTTATAAGACCTCCTTCTCCTCTTGACAAATTATGGTAAAACTCCTTAACCAAAGTGGGGTAAGTAGGTGCATCAAGAGAGTAAACTTTTTTCCAATCTAACTCCTTTAACTGTCGTTCAATTGAAAAACCCTCGACCTCAAAGAAATGAAAATCAATTTTTTTACCCATAATAATCAAATGATCGACTAAAGTGTAAAAAGGGCTAAAATGATGCTCGATATGGATGAGAAGAATGAGCTTGACGAAAGCTACCGCACGGAACGCCTCACGGTCCGTCCACAAGGGCTGCCCAATGCGCACACCAATGAGGAATGCAGCTCGATTTCGCCGAATTATCTCGACAGGTCGTCTCGTCAGTGTTGCGTTGGAAATTGGGCACTGGCTTTGCCTACCGCGATGGCTTCAGGTCCAGAATATCAGACCGGCATCCATCTTAAATGGGTCACGGGGAGACTCTTCACGGAGTCAATCAGTTGATTGGCTTGGCTCCAGCACTGGACGAACCAGGCTGGATTCTTTCTGGGGATCAGGACAAGCTGCAAAGGCTCTGTTTCAATCGTCAAAGACAATAGTTGTCCATAAATGACGGAGGAATATTTAGCCAGTTTTTATCTGGAGAAATGCTGTCGAGCGCACCAGCGTATTGCCCTGTTCTATTACAAGTTCTCTCTGACCTTGTCATGGAGCCCAAGGGATGGTTCAACTTACTGCATCCCACCAACCCCCTCCTGCCATATTGAATAGAAATTGACAATAGATATATAGTGACGCAGCAGTCAGAGGGAAGGCCACAATTAGAAAAGGACCTAGATGCACTTTAAGACTTTGTTAAATTTGTATTCTGCATTTGGATGATTGAAGCTACTGCATCAATAGCATATGAGGAATCAATTATGTGACGAAGACGATATATATTAGGCAGTTATATATTATTAGAAATGTTGTGTTGGAATATATATATATATATATATATATATATATATATATATATATATGTGTGTGTGTGTGTGTGTTATGTGCACGCGCGTAGTGAAAGCATGCGAATCGTTTAATATGCATAAAATTAATATCGTTATATCAAAAAAAATTATCATATAATTTTTTTATTGAAGTCTCGAGGAGCAGAACCGCTCCACTACCGGATTCAAAACTTGGAGAAAGAATCCTACGGTAGAGTTTACGGACCAAGGCATGTCACAAAATACCTGCAAGATAAAAATTAAACTAGAGTCATCCTCACCTTTCTTAGGATCGATATCAAATTATGAGAGTGGGCTCACTCTTATTTTTCTCTATTTCTCACAAAAGAGTTCTCTATTTCTTACAAATATTCTCACAAAAGAGCGCACATAAAGGATTAAAGGAAGAGAAAAACTTTTCTTTCGTTATGTCACGTTCTCTGAAAGTTCACCTTATGCCCTATTTTGTAGGTTCTAGATGAATCAGAAAAAATATTTAATTTATTTAAAATTAATTTAATTTAGATAGCATTTATTAGTTACAACCCATTTTGACCGCATGAGAATAATTCTCTACACATGTACGTCAACTCCTTGATCATATCAAGGAAAAAGTTATTTTTTTATTTGTAACTAATTTATAAATAATATCTAAATTAAATATAATAATATCTACCAAATCTTATTTAATAATTTTAGATATTATTAATTTTAAATATCTAATAAATTAAATTTATTATTTGTTTTAATATTTTTAATAATTACATTATCAAAAATATCAAAAATTTAAATTTCTTTCTTTCCATCAACTCATAATATGCGCCCCTTACAAGAGCAAAATTCTCTTGTGTGATGTTCCATAATAATATTTATGTGTAATCATTCATATTAATTATTATAAACAATGTTTAAACATATTTTTATTTTATCCAATAACCAATTTATTGTACTAAAATAGATGTGAGAAAAATAATCAATCAAATTGATCATTTATCTTCATAATAAACTCTTTATTATAAAGTTTCAATAAATAATTTATTTAAGAAAAATAAATAATTAATCACATTAATTATTCAATCAAAGAGTATTCTATGAGATTAGGTATGAAAACCATGAACCCATAATTTCAAACTCTAATAAACTTGAATAAACTCAATTAAAACTCTTTAATTGATTATTTAATTTATTAATCTCGAAGTTATTCCACTAAAACTCAAGATTGCACTCTTGAAAATTACAGATTAATTTTTACTCAAAAAATTGAGTCATCCATTGATATAATCATTATATGTAATTCAACCCTCCATAATTAGATCATAATTAGAGCTAGATGAAATAACTGTTATACCTCTCAAATTATCTCTTGTTCCTTAAGTACCATTGATTCACTAGTTAAACAGTTAATTTATGATCCGATCATAAATTAACTGTTTAGCTACTTAATCAATACTTAAGGAAACTAATTTTAAGCTTCTTTTCAATAGCCATGGATTCTATATTTTGAAATCACATTTCCAACCCAATGTGTTATTGAACCTCCAAGATGTAAGTATTGGGCCTAACATCAAATGGGCTTGAATGAACAAATCAAAAGATCCAGTAACACAGTCAAGGAGTCTGTGATTAAGTTAGGATTAAGATCGATGTACATATGACCATCTTATGACATAAATTGAATTCTTTATAATGGTACTTAAATAAAGATTCAAATTATGTCAGTCCAACTCCTATATAATCTTATTATATATAATACCTTCATTAAGTGTCTCTATGCAACAATCCGGATAAGATTGCCACATTCATAATGTTCATGGACCGTATTAGTGATTAGCGATGGATCCGTACTTTCATCAATCATAGACATTTTTAAATATATTAGTCATAATTTTAATCCTATTGTATAAATTATACTAAAATTATAGCCTCATAATATTTTAAATTTTTATTTTTTTATAAAAGAAACAAGATTGAAGAAAAAATGCTTCTTTTCTTATTTTAAAAAATTAAAAGTATAAATACATCTAATTTCAAGGGCACTATTCTTAACAATCTCTCACTTGCCCTAAAGCAGATGTGACATATCTTTTAATCCCATTCCCACAAGACGTTTTTTGAACATCTTCTCAGACAATGTCTTTGTGAATGGATCAGCCAGATTTGTTTAGATGCTATCTTCATAAATTGACATCGCCTCGATGCACGATCTCTCTGATGAGATAGTATTTTCTCTCGCTATGCTTGCCCATTTTATGGCTTCTGGGTTCTTTTGAATTAGCCATAATACCACTATTATCATGAAATAGTGTCAATGGCATATCTATTTCTGAAATAATTCTAAGTCCATATAGAACTTTTTAAGCAAACTAATTCTTTAGCTGCTTCACAAGCCGCTATGTACTCAGCTTCCATGGTAGAATCAGTAATGCTAGATTGTTTGACACTTCTTCAGACAACTGCTACATCACCAAGTGTGAACACTGATCCAGATATTGATCTTTGAGAATCTTTATCTGGTTGAAAATCAGAATCGTATATCCTAAGAGGTTCAGGTCTCCACCTGAATACACAAGCATATAATTTCTTATTCTCGAAGATACTTGAGAATGTGCTTTACTGCCACACAGTGCTCTATCCCAGGATTTGACTGGAATCGACTAACAACTCCTACTGCATACCAGATGTCTAGTCTAGTGCATAGTATAGCATATATTAGACTTCCAACTGCCGATGCATATGGAATCCATCTCATGTCCTCTTCTTCTTGTGATGACTTAGGATATTGTTATTTAGAGAGAACAATTCTATGTCAAGTCGAAAGATGACCCTTCTTAGAATTCTTCATTAAAAAAAAGCACCTTATCGATTTAAGATGCCTGAGATAGTGCTAGGAGTTTGTTCTTCCTTCCCTAATGATCTAGATACCAAGAACATAACTTGCCTCTCCCAAATCTTTTATTTGGAATTGTTTGATCAGCCATGTCTTTACATTAGATAATATTTTTACATCATTTTTAATGAGTAAGATATCATCTACATAAAGTACTAAAAAAAGCATACTTTTTTCATTAATGAGCTTGTATATACAAGGTTCATCAACATTTTGTTCGAAGTCATAGGTTTTGATAGTTTCATCAAACCTAATGTTCCAAGACCTAGAGGCTTGTTTGAGTCCATAGATGAACCTGTTAAGCTTACAGACTTTTTGCTCTTGATCTTTAACAATGAATCCTTTTGGTTGTTCTATATATATAGACTCCTCTAGATAGCCATTTAGAAAGGCTGTCTTAACGTCCATTTGCCATATGTTGTAATCAAAATAGACAACTATGGATAAGAGAATACAGATGGACTTTAGCATGTGGTGCAGGAGCAAGAGTGAGAAAAAGGCTGCAAGATTCCATTTGGATCTTGAACCCTAGAAGTCTCATAATTTTTTATTTTTTTCCTAGTTGGTTAAGTCCAGTCAGTCAAGTTTGGTTTAGTCCAATATCCAGGTCATGCATTTTCATTTTATTTGAGTCCTGTAATAATTCAAGGGAAGTGTATTACTCTTGTTGAAACCCTACTGAAGATATCCTAAAGAAGCCCCTCCAGATTAGGCAGTATTAGATAACCATCCGACACCTGCAAAGTTGGAGCCGACTCCAACCTATCAGAAATGAATTTTCAAATATCAGAACGGACTCCAACGGTAATATTTTTTCACATAATCTCTAACGGCTATATTTCTTTATGTGTAGAAGCAATCCAAGTACTCTGTAACGGCAATTTTTCTCACCTAATCTTAGATTAAGAGATCTATAAAAAGGGGGAACCATCCGTTTGAAAATAAGACTGAAAAAACCAGAAAAATCAAGTGAAAAAGTGAGAGAAATTTTCAAAGAGAAATCTCTGTGTCCACGCCTACTATCTGAAGAGAGATTCAAAAAGAAATCCAAAGCTCTCAAAGATCATTTTCGGAGGATTTTCAAAGAAGAAAAGAAGAAGCTCAAAAGCCCCTCTTTTCTCAACTTCTTACAACAACCTTCTATGAAGAATCAGAGCTGAAGCTTGATTCAACCATTCAAAAGAGAAGAGAAAAAGAAGAAAAGAAGAAAAGCTCGCATTCAAATCACTTCAAACAGGCTTCTCTAATCCTTGTCTATTTAAATTGAATATTTGCTCATTTGAGGAGCTGTTTTGTATTGTAAACTTTATTTTCAAATTATTATTGGCTAATTCAATCAGAGGGATTGAATTAGAGGAGGTAGTATACCTCGAGACAAGCTAAGGTTAGCTTGGGTTTGGGTTGTGTGCTGGTGAGCCAAGAAAAACCGATTGGGTTCGTTGTGATCCTGGGTAAAACAACAAGTTGGAGTTGTGAGCTTGTAAAACAACTCGACTGTAATCGGTGGGATTATAGTATGGACCCAAGTGTTGCTTAAGAGTGGACGTAGGTGTTGGATACACTGAACCACTATAAAATCTTTGTGTTTGCCGTGCATTTATCTCTCTCTCTATCATGCCCCAGTTCCAAAATTTTGAGCTAGGGTGACAACCCGCCGCATGCCGGGCATGCAAGGCGTCCCGAAATTTACACATCGATCAATATAAGGCAATAATTATAATTAGGCAATTCAAATCCATAACACAAACCATAAATATAAGTTTGGGCTACAAGCCCTACACACAATCAATATAGTTCTGGGCTACAACCCTACATACAAGTAATACTGGGGCCACAATGATATCATGGAACTGATTTATATAGAAGCTCCATCTACCCCATAAATCCATCTTCAATCCTGAGGCTCTAAAAAATATTATGAGATTTACATGAGCTCACACTCAATAAGTAAGCCTATAATATAAAATAGTCATATATCGTCATATCTTATCAAGATATTATCAAGTCATAATTTCATAAACTTCCAGTTTCAAATGCATTTATCATGCTATCAGAACAAGCATATCACCACTCAAATTAATTTGGAAGCTTATACAATAAATACCAGAAAATGCATTGTAAACAACCCACTATTTATATGATCATTTCTATATTATATTTTATGTGTCCCACGGCCCTGCTACACCTCAATCAGAACACATCCTCTAGATGTGTGGCCTCCATGCCACCTCATCGTCAATCATAGCACATCCTCTAGATGTGTGTGGCCTCCATATGCCACCTCATCGTCAATCATAGCACATCCTCTAGATGTGTGGCCTCCATATGCCATATCATCATAGTCGAGCACATCCTCTAGAGCGTGGCCTCCATATGCCATATCATCATCAGTCATAGCACATCCTCTAGATGCGTGTGGCCTCCACATGCCACATCACAATCAATCAGCACACATCCTCTAGATGTGTGTGGCCTCCACATGCCATATCATCGTCAATCAGAGCACATCCTCTAGATGTGTGGCCTCCATATGCCATATCATCATCAAACAGAGCACATCCTCTAGATGTGTGTGGCCTCCACATGCCACATCATAGGAGAACCGCAGCGACACATATAAATATAATTCAGGGTCATCATTATATATGCATATCACACATCATGCATCATCATAAGCATAATCTTTTCATATCACATAAACAGTGGTTTGTACATTCTTAATCATTGCATGTAACCAATTTACTTTGCAAAGTTAAAAATAAACATATACATCATATTTGGCATAAGCATAATAAACCATTACTTTACAAATTAATACCAGCTATTATAGCAAATATTCAATTACATACTCATGGTACAGTTTACCAATTTCCAAAATAATCAATAAAACTCAATTTCATAAGTATGCATAAAGCTATAAATACAATAATTTTATAAAATTATTATATTTGGCTTACTTACCTTAATATGCAACTCCAAAATGATAAACCAGCTACTTGGACAACTGGGCACCTACAGTATTATTTATCATAATTAGATCTCTAAAATCTAAATAATAAAAAGACTCCTACAACTCTACCCAAACTAATCC
Source organism: Calamus simplicifolius (assembly GCA_900491605.1). NCBI lineage: Eukaryota > Viridiplantae > Streptophyta > Magnoliopsida > Arecales > Arecaceae > Calamus > Calamus simplicifolius. The sequence continues at coordinate 5,956 of UESW01002502.1, read as the reverse complement.
ACGGGCCCAACTTTGGGCTCGAATATCTCCCAATAAAAATATCCAAATGGGGAAATCAAATTACCCCAAGAAACTAGAATTCATCATAAATCGGGCCATAATTTTATTTTCTATTTCCCGGCCCATTATAGGGTTCAAAACCTTGCCCAAAAAGGGCTATAGAAACGGCCCAACATGGACCAAAGATCGGACGGCCCAAACGGCCCAAAAACTTCTATCATCCAGCTCCTCTGTTTATTTTGAAACAGAGGAGCCGAGAGCCGTGCCGGCGGTCAGGGCCGCCGTCGATTAAATTGGAGGCGGTCCGGCCGCCGTTGGCAGTACCGGAGCCAGCCGCGGCTCCCCCCTCTCTTTCTCATCAATTTCTCTCCCTATCTCTCTTTCTCTCTTTCGTCTCCCACGCGGCATACACTGTGCCGGCGTCAAATCCGGCCAAATTGGAGTCGGTCCGGCCACCGTTGGCGGACCAGAGCTGGCCGCCATCGCCGACCTCCCCTCCTTTCTCTCTCCCCAATTTTTTCTTTCTTCCTCTCTTTCTATCTTTCACTGTCCGCACGGCACGCACAGTGCCAGTGGCATGGCCGGCTACCATGGTCGCCGGACCTCCACCGAATGCACGCCCAGCACCGGTGGAGGTCGCTGACCAGAGCTCAGGCCTGGCAAGGCGACGGGCATGCCGCCGGGCCCGAACCAAGGATCAGACCGGCTACTGGTCCGATCCTTCTCTCATCCTCTCTCCCTCTCTCTCTCTCTCTCCCCTCTCTCTCCTCTATCTCTCTTCCTTCCTCTCTCACGCTCTTTCTTTCTCTCAATCTGGCATGGACAGGAAAGGATTACCTGAGGAAGACGTCTGTCAGGATGAAGGAGGGAGTCACCCTCCGTCACCATTTAAACCCCCACATGATGCTTCGGGTCAGGTAAAAATCGGGAACCCAGATGTCTTGCCAGTAGCCTAAGCGACAACAGGACTCCCTAGATGCTATGTGACCGTAATTAAAGCTGGGGTTACATTCTCCCCCCTTATAAAAATTTCATCCTCGAAATTGATACACATTCATAAAAATATAGAATTCAAATTTTCTATTCCATAATCAACTAAATTTTATTCAAAAGTCACAGTCATCGATACATCATTGATCTGTAATAAGATACAAATATTTGTGGATGTTTCTTTTTCATTTTCTCCTTAGACTCCCAAATAATCTCCCTCTCAGAATGATTACTCCACTGAACTTTGACATAAGGAATACAACTCCATCTCAGAACTTGATCCTTGCAGTCCACAATGTGCACAAGATGATCTTCATAGGTCAATACTTTCTTATGCTAAATTGGTTCAAGTTCTAACACATAACGGGGGTTTGAAATATACCTCCTCAGTCATAAAGATATGAAACACATTGAACACCCCAAAGAGTAATGAAGACAGTGCTAAGCTATAAGCCACCTCCTTTATTTTGATCAAAATCTCAAATGGCCTAATGTATTGTGGCTCAAATCACCTCTAACACAAATCTCATCATATCATTAGTTAGTAAAACTTCCAAATGATCTTCAACCTGAAATTTTAAATCTTTCTTTTTGACATCAACATAACTTTTCTATTAACTCAGAGCTACATTAAGCTGCTTTAATTAACGATACTTTTCATAGTTGCTACACCAGCTCAGTCCAAAATTGTCTCTCTCTCACCTCATCTCAATATGAAGGGAATCTACACCTTATATCATAGACAATTGAAATGAATCCATTTGAATGTTGGCTTGGTAATCAATAAAATAAGCAATTTCACTAAGGGTAAGAAACTATACCAAGCATTTTCTAAATTCATCACACAGGCTCGTAGTATATCATCTAAAATCTAATTGGTTTATGCAAATTGTCCATCTATTTGAGGGTGGAAGGCTGGACAAAAATTCAGCTTAATCCACAAAACTTTATGAAGATCCCGAATTTCATCGAAATTAAATGGAGAGAGTACAAATGGGTTCAGTAATTTACGCAGACTGTTAATTAAGACACCAAAAACAAATATTAACATTTTATCCCGCTAAAATTTCATCCTCGAAATTAAATGTCCACTAATTTTGTACCATTAAAGATACTTTAGCAAACTTTTATTTCATTCCTAGGTACCTAAATGACATATCCAACTTCAACAATTAATTTGATCTTTCTACCAAATAAAATTGAATTCCTTAAGAAGTATTTCTTTCCTGTCATCTTTTTTTTTTTAAATACCTTAACTTCTCACAACACAATCATCATAAATATCATAGAGTCCATCACATGTATTATGTCATCCATTCTTAAGGTTAATAACCTATATCAATTACTGTTAATTCCTCGATAAGACAGTTCCAAAGTTCTTTTGAATTAAATATAAGATAGTTTTCTTCCAATGCTCTCTCAACTCATAAATAGTTGAATGTGCCATTAATCATTACGACACTTATTTCAATCATCATAACATACTTGGTTTCACTCTTGAATACTTCAAGCTAACATCAATGAACATTATGCAATTATTTAGGATATCTTTCATAATTATCATAATTAACTAATTTATTTTCTTTGAATAATAGCGCCATCATTAATCACCAGTATAATTATTTTATCTCCTTCATATTTATCAGTAATTACCACCACAACCAATCAATTTCTCTTGAATAGGTCAGTATATCCTTAATATTGCAATTTTAAATGATTCAAATCCTTAAATCAATTATTTTGTTACCAATGACTATCAAAATTACCTATAGATTATGCAATGCCATATCATGACCAACTAATTTAAACCCTTCGAATATCTCAAAGTGACTTCACTAATCTAGCTCAGATGGATACAAGACTTATAAGGTCAATAAAGATTGAAAATGCACTTACCATCCGAAAGACATAATTGAAAGTTATAGCAATCTCTTTATGATTTGAAAGTGATAGTAATGTATCCTTAACCATAATCCATAATTAGCAATAGTCAAAATAAAATCATCTCCCTCCTTTTTCCTAGAAAAGATTCATGTCACTTACGGCTGATTGATAATTTATCCATTTTAGAGAAAGATATCTACTTTAGGAACTATGAAGAAAGGCACAATAAATTAATGAATAGATATCTTGATTTAGAAATCTATTAAAAGATAAAAATCCCCATGAAATTCTTTATCAGTGAAATTTATCTTATTCTTATTACTGCTAAAATCTTTCACTTTCTACCATCTAAATATTTGATCATTTATATCCAAAATCAGTTTTAAAGATTAATAGAGTCTACTACTCTCAAAAACTTAAACAGTAATTGTCTCATAATTTAAAATTTTATAATCTTCCTAAATGATCCATCATGATATAATATGCAGTCAACTATTTCATTAACATCAGTATCAACCATCTGTATATCTAGCAAAGTAATAATCAGTCTTGAACAAGCAATATCTATAATACAAGTTTTCTTAGTAAAATTCACTATATATACTTATCCATCCAGACTTAAATTCAAAAAGTACTTAATTGTAATTGATCAAAAACATGTAGTTAACTATTTCATAACCAAAATATCATCAATATTAATCATCTCTATAACCAGCAGATTAGCTCATAATCTTAACTTACAATATCAACAATATAAGTTCTATAAATAAAAATTCATTGTATATATCCATATTCAAATTCAGATTTAATAACTCAAAATCCAAATATCTAACTCAATTGCAATTTGGATATAATGATGTTATCTTAGTCATGTTAGTCCTCAATTGCAATTTTCAACTATATATTCATATATTCATCTATCTTTTATTGCAATTAAAATTTAATCTACTCATATTATTTAAAGATCTGAAACTGCTACGAGCCATTTCCAACAAGTTTGACGAAGCTAAAACCTCTAGAAGCCCCTAGGCCTCCCCACTGATCAAGGCTACCAGCCAGGGAGCCCACATAATATCATTGGCTTACGATTGTTCATTCTTAATTCCTATCAAATTTGTAATTCAATTAATATCTTGATAAACTTTAAATTTCAAGCTTTCAAAGCATAATTCCTAAAATTCCTTTAAAGTCATAATTGTCTCAATATCATCCTAGTATTTTTCCTAGAGTGTCATCATGCATGTGTCCCTAAGGTCATAACCTAGGCTCTGATACCATAAAAGCTGTCACGCCCTAGACCCAAAATTTTGAGCTAGGGTGACAACCCGCCGCATGCCGGGCATGCAAGGCGTCCCGAAATTTACACATCGATCAATATAAGGCAATAATTATAATTAGACAATTCAAATCCATAACACAAACCATAAATATAAGTTTGGGCTACAAGCCCTACACACAATCAATATAGTTCTGGGCTACAAACCCTACACACAAGAATACTGGGCCACAATGATATCATGGAACTGATTTATATAGAAGCTCCATCTACCCCATAAATTCATCTTCAATCCTGAGGCTCTGAAAAACATTGTGAGATTTATATGAGCTCACACTCAATAAGTAAGCCTATAATATAAAATAGTCATATATCGTCATATCTTATCAAGATATTATCAAGTCATAATTTCATAAACTTCCAGTTTCAAATGCATTTATCATGCTATAAGAACAAGCATATCACCACTCAAATTAATTTGGAAGCTTATACAATAAATACCAGAAAATACATTGTAAACAACCCACTATTTATATGATCATTTCTATATTATATTTTGTGTCCCACGGCCCTGCTACACCTCAATCAGAGCATATCCTCTATATGTGTGTGGCCTCCATATGCCACCTCATCGTCAATCATAGCACATCCTCTAGATGTGTGGCCTCCACATGCCATATCATCATCAGTCAGAGCACATCCTCTAGAGTGTGGCCTCCACATGCCATATCATCATCAGTCATAGCACATCCTCTAGATGCGTGTGGCCTCCATATGCCACATCATAATCAATCAGCACACATCCTCTAGATGTGTGTGGCCTCCACATGCCATATCATCGTCAATCAGAGCACATCCTCTAGATGTGTGGCCTCCACATGCCATATCATCATCAAACAGAGCACATCCTCTAGATGTGTGTGGCCTTCACATGCCACATCATAGGAGAACCGCGACGAGACATATAAATATAATTCAGGGTCATCATTATATATGCATATCACACATCATGCATCATCATAAGCATAATCTTTTCATATCACATAAAAAATGGTTTGTACATTCTTAATCATTGCATGTAACTAATTTACTTTGCAAAGTTAAAAATAAACATATACATCATATTTGGCATAAGCATAATAAACCATTACTTTACAAATTAATACCAGCTATTATAGCAAATATTCAATTACATACTCATGGTACAGTTTACCAATTTCTAAAATAATCAATAAAACTCAATTTCATAAGTATGCATAAAACTATAAATACAATAATTTTATAAAATTATTATATTTGGCTTACTTACATCAATACGCAACTCCAAAATGATAAACCAGCTACTTGGACAACTGGGCACCTATAGTATTATTTATCATAATTAGATCTCTAAAATCTGAATAATAAAAAGACTCCTACAACTCTACCCAAACTAATCCAGGGCCCAACTTTGGGCTCAAATATCTCCCAATAAAAACATCCAAATGGGGAAATCAAATTACCCCAAAAAACTAGAATTCATCCTGAATCGGACCATAATTTTATTTTCCATTTCCCGGCCCATTATAGGGTTCAAAACCTTGCCCAAAAAGGGCTCCAGAAATGGCCCAACATGGTCCAAAGATCGGACGGCCCAAACGGCCCAAAAACTTCTATCATCCAGCTCCTCTGTTTTGAAACAGAGGAGTCGAGAGCCGTGCCGGCGGTCAGGGCCGCCGCTGGTCAAATTGGAGTCGGCCCGGCCGCCGTTGGTAGGACCGAAGCCGCCGCGGCTCCCCCCCTCTCTTTCTCATCAATTTCTGTCCC
>UESW01002501.1:108203-206947 GCA_900491605.1 Calamus simplicifolius | reverse complement strand
GTTATGTCTTTACATTTTAATGAGAATTCATTTTGAGCAATGTGTGCCATTTACTATATATATATGTGCATGTGTCTAGTATTTATAAAGAGTATTTGATCTAGTGTGTAGAGTACGGCTTACACATAGAAGATTAGATCATCGGTTCTTTTGGAATACAAGTTTATTGTTCACAGTTTTAGATGGAATTGGACACGCCATCAGTAGAACTGTAGCACAAATTTTTAGTAGGTCTGTCTTGACTACGAGGAATGGTTTATTCTAACTATTTGTGCTAGTACACTTTGTGTGTATTGAATAGGACCCAGTTGAGTTGATTATTTTATACTGACTTTATAAAATAATTTAAAACTCATGAATATTATGATTACTTATGCTCTTAATCTGAATTCTATTTCTAGACACGTGTATGTAGTGATTATTGCTTTGATTACACATAGAGTGAGATTCTATATGAGTCAATAAACTCAGTGGGTTGGGCAATAACATTATATATATGGTGAATATTAATAGTTGAAGGAATCCACGTCCTGTTAATTTGGATTGATGATATCCCATTGAGAAAGCTTATAAGTTTTGATTGTATCAAATCTTGCAAGTGGATTTTGAATCCGATACATCAAATAAGTTAAGTGGATAAGTCTCAAGGACAATAACAACCAATTAAATTATATTGTCAGTATTTAAATTTAATTGGTGGATATCTGTAATCTTAACATGGGGAGATAATAAGTATTTAATATTAAGGCTCGAAAATATAATTTAAATGTGATTAGGAGTACAATTATAATTCTTTAGTGGAATGAATTATAATTTACGTAATTGAATCTTAACCCGGGATAGGATTATGAGATTTAATTACGTGAAAAGTCCTTTTCATATTTGCCTATTTGGTCCCTGTTGTAGCCCTATAAATACCCTCTCAATTGGTTGCTAGGGTTAACATTTTTGAGAAAAAAGAAAAACAAGAAACCTTAGGTCGGCCGAGAGATCCCACCATCTTGTGAGAGAAGGAAGGTATTTTGGAAATACGGCGGAAGGCTAAAAGGTTGAGGTCGAGCAATCAAATCGAAGTGTTCCAACGTTCAAGTCTGAAGGTATAATCTTATACTCATAGATTAGAATGGTAAAAGATTTTTGTATTACTCATATACGCTATAGCCATGATCTTGGGGGTATTCCGCGCTCCCCAACAGTGGTATCAGAGCCACGGCTGATACTGTATATGAATAATGCGGCCATGTTCTCCATTAATCGGAATATGCATGCGTGGGATGGATCGTGCTTGCTGCTAACGTTGTTTTGCAGGTTTCTATCCTGTTATTATGGTCACATGAATGTATGTGCTTTGATTTGATATTGCTTAGATCTGTTTTGTGAACTCCAGTTTTAAGGAGGCGTAGGATCATTGTAATATTTTATAGCATGTATACTCCAGTTTTTTGAGAGCTTTGTGATTGTAAATACGTAGCATGTGAACTCCTATATGGAGGCATAGGATTTTTGTAATCTGGTGTGGCTCCATGGAGGAAGATGACCTGCTGCACGTTGCAGGATATGATTCTAAGGAGAATCGGATGAAGATAGGATTCTAAGAAGAATCCATTGCAGATAGGATTCTAAGGAGAGTCCTTGCATGATAGGATTCTAAAGAGAACCCGTTGCATGATAGGATTCTAAGCAGAATCCATTGCAGATAAGATTTCAAGGAAATCCGTTGCAGATCACAATTCTAAAGGAAAATTCAAAGCGCGAAGGGATCGACCCTCGCGACCTGACCGGGCAGGTCGATCCCCGCTGGGGTCCAGCCCCCAGACCCCCGTATACGAAGCGGCAAATCGTTGAGCAAAGTAGCAATCATGGTGCAACAGAGATCTTCATCTGCGTGGAAAATTTTGACCATAATAACAGGGATTTTATTTATCTTGTTTATATTGGTTATGTTGCATACTTGCTTGATTGTTTATCCTTTTGTTCTTATGTCTATAACTAGGAGAACATGGTTAATTGGATAATTACTTGCTGTTTTTGAATTTATAAGATAATCAAACATAAGTTTTATAACCCTCAAAATATTGTTTAAATAACTAAGTGGGAGAGGGAATTAATCACATTTAAATCCCATGGTCCCATCACTTGTTTATTGGTGAGGTAGTTAATTTCATGTGTTTGCATTAGTGCTTTCCTCCCCATAGGATGAAGTTGATTGCCAGCTCACCAAGAATAATCCCTGGTAGTTGTTAATGTTGGATTACCTCTCCATCTGAGGGATCCACCATGGGACAATGGATCTAGCATTGAGTGATGGTATACACTTAGGTATAAATATTGGTATCCTCCCTATCGGAGTCACTACAAATATTTATATGACCAAAGTTAGCCAGCTAATTAATTTTACTTGGTATGTTACCTTTTACCTAGATAGTAAAATTAATAGGTTTTATCTGTCTAGATAAATGATGAGTAGTAGACGTCCTCCCATCGAGGCATACTATTCAAAGTGTACTAGGATGCTAGCAAATTCTTTTATAATGTAGTGGTTGAGGGGCCCTACTTATAATTTTGAATCTAAAGTTTATTGTTCATTATATCTTATTTGATGTATGAATGATTCTCAGGATTAAAATGTCTTCTTTAATCCACTTGCTGTGATACTCAAAGAAAACAAATTGACTGGTCCTAATTACATTGATTGGAAAAGAAACCTGGATATAGTGTTAACTGCAGAAGGGTACAAGTATATGCTCACTCAGGTCTGTCCCGCAGAGCCCGGTGAAGGGGCTTCAATGAGGAGTCCCAAGCTTACCGTAAGTGGGTTAAGGCTGATGAGATGGCGTGGTGTTACATATTGCATCTATGTCAAATGTTCTGCAACATCAGCATCAATCTATGCCCTCTGCCTATGACATGATGTTCAACCTCAAAGAAATGTTTGGAGATCAGAGTCGTGCAGCTAGGCAGACTGCGATGAAAGAACTGATGAACACTAATATGGCTGAAGGAACTCCTGTCAGGGATCATGTTCTAAAGATGATTAGCCTTCTGAATGAACTGGAGATCCTTGGAGCGGAGATGGATGGGGAAACCCAAGTTGATATCATTCTCCAGTCCCTACCTGATTCTTTTAAGCAGTTCTGCCTAAATTACACCATGAATAAAATGAATTTTTCATTGGCAGAGCTACTTAAAGAACTTCAGGTAGCAGAGAGTTTCATTATGAAGCCTGCAGTTGCTATGGTTACTGAAAAAGGTTCTTCTTCGAAGTTTCATGCTAAGAAGAAGAAAAAGGTTCAGAAAAAGAAACAGCATCAGGCCCCATAGCCCAATGGGGAAATAAAAAAGAAGGGAAAGTGCTTCGTCTGCAAGCAGCCAGGTCACTGGAAGCAGCAATGTCCAGTTTGGCTTGCCAGGAAACAGGCTAGAGGTATATCTCATTCACTTGTAGTTGAAACTTGTTTAGTGCTATTATCTACCAGTGGCTGGTGTGTAGATACGGGAGCCACTAATCATGTTTGCAATTCTTTGCAGGGGTTCCAGCAGACCCGGCAGCTAAGTGATAGGGAGATTTACATATTTCTGGGAGATGGCATGAGAGTGTCAGTAGTGCAGTGGGAGATTTTAGCTTTTCTTTTAGTAGAAATAGAATTTTAATATTAAAAGACTATTTTTTTGTACCTTCAATTAGAAGGAATTTAATTTTAGTTTCTAAGTTGGTTGATGATGGATATTCAGTTTATTTTAATGACTCATTGTTATTAAGAAAAATAAACATTTTATCTGTTCTGGTACATTGGTGGATGGTCTTTATATATTAATCTTGTTTCTCCTACTGTGCAACTAAATGAAGTGAATAACAATAATAGACCATGTAAGAGAAAACATCCTTCTGAAATGAATCAAACTTATATTTGGCACTTGCGCCTAGGTCATATAAATCTAAGACGGATTTCTAGACTAGTTCAAGATGGACCATTAGGTTCATTGGAAGTAGAGGCACTACCGGTCTGTGAATCTTGCTTGAAGAAAAATGACCAAGCGGCCAGTCTCGGCCAAAGGCAATAGAGCTAAGGAGATATTAGAATTGGTTCACTTGATTTATGTGGCCCAATGAACATCCAAGCTAGAGGTGGTTTTGAGTACTTTGTCACTTTTATAGATGATTACTCAAGATATGGGTATATTATCTGATGCGCCGTAAGTCTGAATGCTTTGAAAAATTTAAAATTTTTAAGGCAGAAATGGAGAACCGTCATGGTAAAAATATCAAGACACTACGATCCGATCGTGGTGGCGAGTACCTCTTAGGGGAGTTCACAGATTACTTATTAGATGCTGGGATTGAATCCCAGTTGTCTGCACCTAGAATGCCACAGCAGAATGGTGTAGCTGAAAGAAGGAATAGGACTCTTATGGATATGGTTAGATCTATGATGAGTTATTCAGACTTACCTATTTCGTTTTGGGGATATGCATTAGAGACAGCTGCATATATTCTTAACTTGGTACCATCTAAGTCAGTACCTAAGACACCCATAGAACTGTGGACTGGGCGCAAGCCTAGTCTAAGACATGTTCGGGTTTGGGGTTGTCCAGCACATGTACTAAAAGGTAAACCAGATAAGTTGAAATCAAGGACAAATGTATGCTTCTTTGTTGGATATCCTAAAGGAACAAAAGGTGGTTTATTTTATTGTCCTAAGGATCAGAGAGTCATTGTTAGCACCAATGCCCGATTCTTGGAGGAGGACTATATTATAGACCACAAACCCAGAAGTAAAATTGCTCTAGAAGAGTTGAGAGGCGATAAAACTAGACAGGCTCCTTTAATACCAATAGTACAAGCAGAAACACCACAAGAAAGTAGGTTCCCAAACTTTCCAATAACTATTCGTAGTGGGAGAAGTATAGTAACACGAACTGACCCTGAACTGATACAAAAGGATACCATTAATGCACCAATTGTAGAACCAGTGCAGGTTGATGGAGCACAAGGATCAGAGTCAGATCGTATTACTACAAGCACATACAATCAGGTTGTGCCTCGTCGTAGTGGAAGGGTTGTAAATACACCTAAACGGTATACGTTCCTTGGAGAGTCATATGACAGAATCTCTGATAAACTGGATACTGAACCCAATAGCTACAATGAACATTACAGGATAAAGATGCAACTCTTTGGCAAAATGCTATGAAATCAGAGATAGAGTCTATGCACTTTAATCAGGTCTGGGATCTTGTAGAACCACCCGAGGGAATAAAACCCATCGGATGCAAGTGGATCTATAAGAAGAAGAGAGGAGCAGACGGGAAGGTGGAAACCTTCAAGGCTAGGCTAGTTGCAAAAGGTTTACTCAAAAAGAAGGGATCGACTATGAGGAAACCTTTTCACCAGTAGCTATGCTTAAGTCTATCCGGATTCTCTTATCCATTGCAGCTCATTTGATTATGAAGTTTGGCAAATGGATGTCAAGACAGCTTTCCTTAATGGAAATCTTGACGAGTGCATTTACATGATGCAACCATACGGTTTTATAGTAAAAGGCCAGGAGCACTTGGTGTGCAAGCTTAAGAGGTCCATTTATGGACTTAAGCAGGCATCTAGATCTTGGAATACTCATTTTGATCAAGCTATTAAATCTTATGGTTTTGATCAAAGTCCTGACGAGTCATGTGTGTACAAGAAGCATGATGGAAAAACTTTGGTGTTTCTGGTGCTATATGTGGATGACATCTTACTTATTGGAAACGATATGGGAGTGTTATCTTCGGTCAAGGTATGGTTATCTGGACAATTTGATATGAAGGACTTGGAGAAGCAAGTCACATCCTAGGGATCAAGCTTTTGCGAGATCGCAAGCAAAGGATGATATGCTTATCTCAAGCCACTTATATCGATAAAATTCTCACCCATTTTGGTATGCATAATTCCAAGAAAGGATTTCTTCCTTTCAGGCATGGAATTTCTCTATCTAAGGATCAGTGTCCTAAGACACCTGAAGAGATAGAAAGTATGAAGGTAGTTCCTTATGCTTCTGCAGTAGGAAGCCTAATGTATGCTATGCTATGTACTAGACCTGATATCTGTTTTGCCGTAGGCATGGTTAGCAGATTTTAGTCTAACCCTGGGCGAGAACATTGGACTGCAGTAAAATATATAATTAAGTACCTGAAAAGGACTAAAGATTATATGTTAGTTTACCAAGCAGATAGTCTTGTGCCTATAGGTTATACAGATTTGGACTTTCAATAGATAATGAATCTAGGAAATCAACCTCGGGATATGTGTTCACTTTGGGTGGTGGAGCAATTAGCTGGATGAGTGTGAAGCAGACTTGTGTTGCTGACTCTACCATGGAAGCTGAGTATGTGGCTGCATCTGAGGCTGCAAAAGAGGCTGTTTGGCTAAGAAACTTTCTTTTGGATCTTAGTGTGATACCTTCAGTGCAATTACATATTACACTTTATTGTGATAATAGTGGGGCAGTTGCTAATTCGAAGGAACCCAGGACCCATAAGAAATCTAAACACATTGAGCGTAAGTATCACCTGATACGTGACATCGTGCAAAGAGGTGACGTGCTGGTGACCAAGGTTACATCTGAAGACAACCTGCAGATCCTTTTACAAAGAGTTTAACTTCAAAAGTTTTTGATAGACATGTAGAGGGCATGGGAGTTAGATGTGTACAAGCATTGTTTTGAGTCTAAGTGGGAGATTGATAGAGATATAGACTAAAAGATATGCTTTATGTTATGTCTTTACATTTTTAATGAGAATTCATTTTGAGCAATGTGTGCCATTTACTATATATATATGTGCATGTGTCTAGTATTTACAAAGAGTATTTGATCTAGTGTGTAGAGTACGGCTTACACACAGAAAACTAGATCATCGGTTCTTTTGGAATACAAGTTTATTGTTCACAGTTTTAGATGGAATTGGACACGCCATCAGTAGAACTGTAGCACAAATTTTTAGTAGGTCTGTCTTGACTACGGGAAATGGTTTATTCTAACTATTTATGCTAGTACACTTTGTGTGTATTGAACAGGACCCAGTTGAGTTGATTATTTTATACTGACTTTATAAAATAATTTGAAACTCATGAATATTATGATTACTTATGCTCTTAATCTGAATTCTATTTCTAAACATGTGTATGTAGTGATTATTGCTTTGATTACACATAGAGTGAGATTCTATATGAGTCAATAAACTCAGTGGGTTGGGCAATAACATTATATATATGGTGAATATTAATAGTTGAAGGAATCCACGTCCTGTTAATTTGGATTGATGATATCCCATTGAGAAAGCTTATAAGTTTTGATTGTATCAAATCTTGCAAGTGGATTTTGAATCCAATACATCAAATAAGTTAAGTGGATAAGTCTCAAGGATAATAACAGCCAATTAAATTATATTGTTAGTATTTAAATTTAATTGGTGGATATCTGTAATCTTAACGTGGGAAGATAATAAGTATTTAATATTAAGGCTCGAAAATATAAATTCGAATGTGATTAGGAGTACAATTATAATTCTTTAGTGGAATGAATTATAATTTACGTAATTAAATCTTAACCCAGGATAGGATTAGGAGATTTAATTACGTGGAAAGTTCTTTTCATATTTACCTATTTGGTCCCTATTGTAGCCCTATAAATACCCTCTCAATTGGTTGCTAGGGTTAACGTTTTTGAGAAAAAAGAAAAACAAGAAACCCTAGGTCGGCCGAGAGATCCCACCATCTTGTGAGAGAAGGAAGGTATTTCGGGAATACGGCGGAAGGCTAAAAGGTTGAGGTCGAGCAATCAAATCGAAGTGTTCCAACATTCAAGTCTGAAGGTATAATCTTATACTCATAGATTAGAATGGTAAAAGATTTTTGTATTACTCATATACGCTATAGCCGTGATCTTAGGGGTATTCCGCGCTCCCCATAAAGTCCTGCCGCTCGAGAAATAAAAATACGATGCCGACACTTAAAAGCGTCGGAATCTTACATTAGAAAATTAGATGACTATGCCGATGCTAAAAAGCATCGGCATCTTATAGAAAAATACGTCGGCATCAGATAAATATCATGCCGACTCTTTTAAGCGTCGTTAATTTTTTTTTCCTCCGACGCACTTTAAAAGCATCGGAAATCTGTGAACACTCCCAATGCTCCACCATAGCGTTGGGAAAATAGAGTTGCTACATCAGTATTTTGTTGTAGTGATTGCACAGTCGTCATGAGCGCTTTCCAGTGTAATGGAGTGGTTTAAATCCCTATTGATTGGGTATTGGGTCCATACATCCTTGATGTTGTCCCTTTGGTCGCAAGGTAAAGAATTAAGTTTTGGAAATGAGGTATAAAAAATGATATGTTCAAAGCTTCGGGTAGAGAAAGGAAGAAACAAAAGAGACAAGACTGGCCTAATGTCTATGAGATCAAAAATGATTATCTATGTCTTTGTCTTTATTCCATCTGGACCAAACTTAAGTAAGTGTAAATACAGCCATATTTAGAAGATCATAATGTAACCTCAATATTTGCACTTTCTTTCCTTATGGCCAATGTTAAATCCACTAGACTCCAAGAAAGGAAAAATATAGAAACCTAATTTTATGGACTCATTGCAAGCAAGATAAGCTGCTGAGAGCATATGCTCTTAATAGATCTGTTAGGATGGGATGCAAAATAAAAATTTACACAACCAGAATATGCAAAATAAAAATTTACATAATCCACTATAAGAAAATAGTATAATAGTGACAAAAACTTCATCACTATTCCGTCACAAATTGGGTTTAGTGACGGATTAGTGACGAAAATCTTATCGTCACCATTTTTGCCGTCACTAAATTTAGTGACGGAAAAAGGTCCGTCACAAAATAATAGCGATAGATTTGTGACGGAAAGAGGTCCATCACAAAATAATAGTGACAGATTTGTGACGGAATATTCCGTCAAAAATTTGTGACGGTACATATTTTTGTCACTAAATTGTGACGGATTAGTGACAGACTATCCATCACGCATTATTCCGTCACTATTCCATCACAAATATTTCATCACTATTCCATCACAATTTAGTGATGGATTAGTGATGAAAATTTAGTCACTAAAACTTTCGTCACTAGTCCATCACTAATAGTGATGAATTAGTGACAAAAGAATTCATCAATCATTTGTTATTGTTCCATCACTAATCAATCACTAATATTTTCGTCACTAATCCATCACTATTATTTCTATCAGAAATCCATCACTAATCCATCATTAACCTAAAAAAATTTAACCAAATTTTTATTCTTATAAATTTAAAATCATTTTTAAATTATAATATATTTAATGCATTCTAATGAAATTTATAGATAAAAATTCAAATTTAAGAATAAAAAATGCATTTCATAAAATAAGATAAATATAACTATATACATCAACAATACTAATGTTTTATACATTAGACATCAAATTATTAAGATGTCTTCGGCTGCCTTAGGGACTCTACACTTGAGAAATGTACATCTGAAGCAATCCTTTGAACACTGTTTACTGGCTCCCTTTGATGTAGCATGAAGTGAACAATGCTAGTGTGTGACGTCCACCTGCAGCTACTGAAGCAATCCTCATTTCTGTTTTAAGTATCACTAGACATGTAGGAGCTGAAAGAGTTTCATCACTAGATGTTGGGCTCTCATGTCCAAGCTTAGATGAAGACAACCTTCTGCACTTTATGCTTTCCTTCCCACCTCTACTCTCATGACCAGATGCATCATTTGAATAGGACATCAATAAACTTTCAGTGCCCCATCAATCGGTTATTGCGCATCAAGTTCTTCTTTTGCTTTTTGTAAAGTAATCTGATCACAGAAGGTTCATTTGTCTTTCCTGCTAATCACAAGAGCCAAATATCAAGGTTAACGAATAGTTTAAAAAACTGAAGTCTTCAACACCCTATATATATAAAATTATATTTATCAAAAGCCACCTTGATCCTCAACAGATTATATCACTTTGTTACTATTTCACATAAATAATCACATAGAAACAACTGCATAATGTTGTGTCATTAGTCAAACTGAAACCTAGAACATGTTTTCTTGTATCATATGCACCATATTAGAAAGCAAAGGAATTCAAGATGGTCTAAACCAATTGTTTAGTGGTCACTGGATCTAGCTGCAATGCAACACTTCCTCGACAATGTTATATCCTATGATTCAAGTACAAGATAAGCTTATTCAAGTACAGGATTAATTATCAAGAAAAATATTGATACCAAGAATTTTAACCTTTGATTTGGACCAGCTCACTGCCCTGTTTGCAAAGAATGGGATCTCTCGGGCTGATATGATCGCTCTTTCGGGTAAGGTCTGATTGCTTGTCCTTCAACTATGCAGTAGATAAGCAAACAGAGGAAAGATAGATGGCTTTAAAAGCACCGCCTAAGAAACAGAGCACCATGGCGACCAATTGATATCGTCCTAGCTATCAGTAGTATCCTTGGAACTTGCCAAGCACCTAATTTACACTGGAGCCCACACCTTACGACATAATTAATTAAACAGTATCCTTGGACCTACTACTCGGCCCGGATGCTCAACATGACCTCATACCCTTTGAAACAGAACTCTGAACTCCTTGGCTGTGCTCGGCCACAGCCATGGCATGATAATTATTGCACCGTCAACGCAAAGAAGCCACACAAGCAAGAAGGTAACATTAACTACCACTAGGAATTAATAATCATCCATTTCCCGTATATTGTTTGTTTTGTAGCGAGACAGAGATCAGGATTCAAGCAAAAACGTTTCAAAGTGCACGCACGCTAAGGACAAGGTTGTGCCGCATATAGTTTGGTACTCGCTGGTGTCAGAGATCCAGCATTCCACAGTTCCACTCATCACGGCATCGATTAGTGTAATGTTTCTTTAGAAAAGTTTTTAACAGTATTCTGCGAGGAAAAGCAAACCCAAGAATCTCGTCTGCCAGCTTGCACACGTCCATGAAAAAAGTAATTTTAAGTGTCATTTAATAATTAGGGGCCTACCATGTTTTGAATTAAATTTTAGCCCTCAACTGTATCTAGTACAAATTCATAACCTGTTACACAACTTTCATGTTTACTACGTTGATGCTTTGGTCTGTCCATAAGTTAGAAATTAAAATAAAATAGCCATCAAATGGCTGTAAATAAAACGTTTGCTCTAAACAAACATTTAGCCTAAGCCACAAGCAAATCAGACAAGAACTTAATATTTTATTGCAGAGATCATGAATAACCCTTTTACAATGCCACGAAATATACTTATAATCATCTTATTCTCAAGCTGTCATATATAATAAAAATATCAAAAATAATATGCCATCCTCACAAACAACTGAAGTCTGGAGTTCTAGTACATGGCAAGCTCTGTGGAAATTGGGTGAGGGTTATATCTTGTTGTAAGGATATGTTCTTTCCAAAATACCACCATGGTATTGTAAAATGTCCTCATAATGCTTTCTCAAAAATCATTTCAAACAGCAATAGATATAATGCTATTGGATATAATGCTGCTTATCTCTAGAAGGTTTTAGAGAAAAACTAAAAAGAGAGAGAGAGACCAAAAACAAGGTTTCTTGTTGGCAGTGGCATGGATGATTTATTCACAATGCATCTTTGCAAAAATTGTCCTGGAGTTTGGTATGAGCCCTGAAGAGTTGGAGATGTTCACGTACTGTATAGTTGACATAATTACTAAAGCAACTATGCAAGCATAATTCCTATAGAATCTAGGAGGATGCATGCTTAATGCACAACAGTTGGAGAGTTGGAAGAAATAAAAGAAGCTAGATTATATTGTTGCTTATCAAGAGTTGGAAGAAATAAAAGAAGCTAGATTATATTGTTGCTTATCAACAAAGGGCTTGTTTGGCTTGGTAGGATGTTTTAGGAATCCTATGGGAATGCATAATGCTACAACAGAACACATAATACAACAACCAATGGAAACACTATGGGCAAAATATCCAATAGTTCTATTGTTCTGTGTTTGGTTGTCCTCATTAAAAGTAAAAAAAAAAAATCCAAAAGAACACATAATAAAACAACCAATGGAAACACTATGGGCAAAATATCCAATAGTTCTATTTTCTGTGTTTGGTTGTCCTCATTAAAAGTTAAAAAAAAAAATCCAAAAGACCTGGTGCATCAAAGGCCAACCAAGAGTCTCTAATAGGTCTTAATTTTGAGCCTGAAGTGATGTAGTTTAGTTCCTATTTAGTTACATTGTTTTAGATTGAATAGTAATGTAGTGGATGCTCAACTAGCAAAGAATTGGAATGCCAGGAAAATCATGTGTCTTTTTACTAATGCTTATCCAAAGGAGAAATGCTTATCTACTAGAGAAACCCAAGCCACTTGCTTGTTCCTAGAAAAGAAACTGGAGAACTAAAGATGGCTATGAATCTTCACATTGATATGGCTTTCACTTGAAGATATAAGTGAGAATGACCTTCCTGATTAGCCCCATATGGAATTCACCCAGTGCTGACCCTATATTCTTTCTTGGCTCAATTATCTCCCATATGAAGCTTATTAAGTTGAGCTAACTAGAGGAATACTTTAACTACTGAAGTTTAAAGGACCAATAAAGCAAGATGAGATGAATATCTTTAGTAATTAATGCTTGTTTTGCCAGGAAATTAGTAAGAAGCTTGGTGCAAACTTATCTTATCCAAAGTTTATTTTAGTATGGGTGAGCAAACAATTCAAAGTTTAATGAATTAGGGGAATCTAACCGATTCCTCCAATCTTCCATCAAAAAGGAATAATCAATTCAAAAAGTTTCACACTTTTAAGCATTATAGATAATCCATCCACAAAGGTGGATAAAAGAAAGACGTATCATGAGCATATATTACAAAGCATGCTGCAAGATAGACTTCTATAATGAGGAAATGACATCTTTTTTGAAGATTGTTCATGTAAAGCCTGATATCAACTTCCAAATGCAAATATTCTACTTCACTTATTTGATAAACTCTAATAATAAATAATGAAGTTAGACAGGCATACATACATAAACATAAGCCACCAAGCTAGCTAATCAGTCCAGGTCGTTTGTTGACCAAAGAGCCTTTGGCCCCATCCCTAACCAGTTTAGGTGACAACCCAAATTTTAGGTCCTTAAAGTATAAAAAGAAGTGCAAATGCCACCCTTGGTTTTCCCAAGAATGGCTTGGAACCTAGATAAAGAATAAATGCTTACATACTTCTGTGTATTTGATAATACAAATACCAAATTATGTTTTATTTTAGTGTCACAACCTAAAAACATATAGCATCACCAGCTGCTGTGCTGTTGCACTTGGGAAAGAAAAAGAAGAAAGAAGAAATGAATATGTTACGCTGTCTTTAGTGTTTTTGCCCTAAAGATACATGTAAACATATAGATCACTTTAGAATAACAATTTTAATTGGAAAGCATAGAGTATGTAAGAACAAAGCACAATAAGTTAGAAGAAGAAGAAGAAGAAGAAAGTCATGTTTAAGCATAGAAACACTTCCCAAAGCTTTTGGAATCTGACCATGACAAGACACTTAGATAAGTGAACCAAGCACAGCAATGTAGAGAATAACTGACCCATGTAAGAAAATTTTTCCTCTTTAACATGCAAATAACATCATTTTAATTGATAGAATTGGATGTCTTTTCCAAGGATTAGATTCTTATGGATCAGAAGTAGATACCATGAGGTCAATAAACGAATGGAGATATCCTATCCCAATAAAAGTAAAGCCAAAATGAAAATAATATCCTCTTTTGTGGATCATTGATGTGAATACAATTTTGTGGATTTTAACCTGGTATTATGTCCTAGGTAGCGGTCAACATCTACCAGTGCTAAACTTTTCTCAAAAGTGCATCATCAATGAGGATATAAAAAAGACAACAAAGAAACGCCATAACAATGAAATTGGTAAATGTGTCAACAAAGGATGTCTTACCAAAATGTTAGCTCTTGTAACTGATTTTGTTTTCGGGTGCATCTATCAGTGGTTCAGTAACATTATAGCATCCATACCTTGTGACCAGCTTATGCACTAAGAAGGGAAAGGAAGGCAAAGTTAAAATGTAAATACACAAACAAACAAACGAACAAAAAACAAACAAGCAGATAAGATGATGTTGAAATGCACAATCAAATTAGTTTAAATATCATGAACATTTATTTATGTGATGCAAATACAACTCCAAGCTTCAGTCAAGAGAAATGTCCGACCATGTATCTCAACTCCTCATAGTATTGTGGTCGTCTGAGGATCAGATGACTGGTACGTTGGAGTAACTTGGCCTCATGGTATTCTCCTGTGGTCTGCGGTGCCCCCGTTCAGTAGCCTTATCCATTTTCGGTAGGGCATGGCCTTGCTTTCTTCTCCTTTGGTTAAACATGTTGCCATTCGTCTTCCATCCATCACATCTTCCACGGGTTGTCAGGAAACTTATTTGACTCGAATGGTATCTCCCATTAGCCTCTCCTGGACCACATGAAGTGCCATGGCTCCTTTATCTCAAGCAAAAAAAAAAAAATAGGTAAGAAAGTCTCGCCAGCCTTTCTTACCTTGCGAGCATTCACAAAACGCTGGCAAGCCTTCGAGCATTGCCTGGCGTTCGCAAAACGCCAGCCCTTCTTACCTTGCGAGCGTTTCGATCTCCTCCCATCTCTTCCTCCCTGATGCAGGGCAATATTCAAAACGCCTGCAACTCAAGAACGATCTAATCTGCGAGAAAAGAATTCGTCCAGGTTTGGTTCGAATCTTGACAAGAAAAGGGAAAATTTTGAATTTTGATCACTCACAATCCAAAATTTAAAAGGAAGAGCAATTGAATTTTCAATTCAATTGTTTTGAATCAGAAAAAAAAGAAAACATTCATCTCCATTCAAGAGGGAAAAAAAAGGAAATCTAAAACAGCGTCTTTCTTCTCTGCCTCTGACGGCCGCCCAAAACCAACTTAAATAAGAGAGAAAACCCTAACATCATAAGTTCAGAAAAATTACAACTATGCCATTAAAAACGAAAACAGGCCCAAAACTCCTATCAGACGAGCCCGGATGGCCAAAATCCACAGCAGCTCATTGCCAACGGCAATGACTTTGAATCAGCAGTCCGTTTCCATGTGACCAGCCAAGTTTGGGCCCAGTCCGACACATAAAATTTCAAGCCCGTTTGTTCTGCAACCTCTTGGACCTTCGTAGATTATCTGGTGTGGTCTTCCCTGACGTGGCCTGCTGACTCTGGGTTGCTGGTACAGGAACATCCAAGGACTGGTTCGACTGACCCGAACTCTGGTCTGAACTGATGTCCTCATCACTCTCCCCTTCCTCTGAAAAGCTTGACCTCAAGCTCGAATTCTCTCCTGCATAAGGGGTCAGATGCCGAATGTTGAACACATCCGAAATGAAGACATCATCTGGTAACTCAACCCGATAGGCATTGTCACCAAATTTCTCCAATACCTGGCATGGACCTATCTTCTTCGGCTTGAGCTTCGTTAAAGCTCCCTGTGGATACCGCTCCCTCGGTAAGTAAACCCATACCAAATCGCCCACTTCAAAGGACTGTTGCCGACGCTGCTGATCAGCTTTCGCCTTGTATTTGGCGTAAGTCTGCTCCAATTTGGCTCTAACAGTCGCATGTATCTCCTGCAAGTCAGACACTCTATCTTCAACCTTCTGACTCACTTCTCTGGCGACTCAACTGGCAGAACATCCAAAGGACCTCTTGGCAAGAACCCAAACAGTATCTGAAACGGAGCAAACCCTGTAGAACGGTTCACTGAAGAGTTGAACTCAAACTCAATCTTCGGCAAACACAAATCCCAGCTCCTGAATTCATGCACATTTGCCCGCAACAGATTACCCAAGCTACGGTTGACAACTTCAGTCTGTCCATCCGTCTGAGGATGATAAGGACTGCTGAATTTCAACTTTGTGCCCAACTTCTTCCACAGCTCTCGCCAGAAGTGTCCCATAAACTTGCTGTCCCTGTCTGACACTATGGATGCCGGTATACCAAAATGCGAACCACTGAAGCAAAATATAAGTCAGCAACCTTTGACGCATCAAAAGTGGTTTTGCATGGCAAGAAACACGCCACCTTACTGAACCGATCCACAATCACCATAATCGAATCCAGTCCCCTTGCTGTCCGTGGCAATCCTACAACAAAGTCCATAGAAACATCTCGCCATGGTGCCTCTGGGATAGGTAAGGCGTGTACATACCTTGGTTCGTGTCTGTCCCCTTCGACTCTTGACACAACCTGCACCTCTTCACAAAAGCTTTGACATCTCGGTCAAGACCAGGCCAATAAAACCGCTGCCGAATCAACCAGGCTGTTTTATCCCTTCCGAAGTGACCCTGGTTATGCAGTTCCTGGATGATCAACACACGAAGAGACGTATCAGGAACACATAAGCAGTTACCTCGAAACAAATATCCATCATGGAGAACGAAATCAGTTCGCTCCCCCGCCTCAATTTTGGCCAAAATCCCTTGAAGTGCTCATCCACACGAATGTCCTCCCTTACACTCTCAAAGCCGAGAGTGTACACATGCATAGCGCCAATCAACAAGCTCCGCCTACTCAAAGCATCAGCCACTCTATTCAACGTACCAGACTTGTGCTTGATGCTGAAAGTGTATTCCTGCAAGGCACTCACCCACTTCGCATGCCTTGAACTCAGTTTATGCTGACCCTGTAAAAACTTCAGCGCCTGATGGTCTGAATACAGTACAAACTCCCGCTGAATCAAGTAGTGGCGCCAATGCTGCAAGGATCTCACAATGGCGTACAATTCCAGATCATAAACCGAATAAGCCAGTTTAGCTCCTCCCAGCTTCTCACTGAAGTATGCGACTGGTCTTCCTTCCTGGTTAAGCACTGCCCCAATTCCAGTCTTCGAAGCATCACAATCCACCTCAAAAACTCTATCAAAATCAGGAAGAACCAATAAAGGAGCTTCGGTCAATCTGACTTTCAGCCCATCAAATGCCTCCTGTGCGGCATCATTCCACCCGAATCTGGCTCCCTTCAACAATTCCGTTAAAGGTGCAGCCAGCTCACTATACCCCTTGACAAACCTGCGATAAAACCCTGCAAGACCCAAAAAGGATCTCAATTCTGTCAAGGTTGAAGGTACTGGCCATTCCACAATTGCATGCACCTTATTCCTATCTGGGAGAATCCCCTCTCCAGTCACAACGTACCCCAGAAAAATTAGTCTCCCAACCATCCAAATGCACTTCTCTGGGTTAGCAACTAACTGGTTCTCACGTAACACTGACAAAACCTGTGCCACATGGCCCACATGCTCTTCGGCTGTCCTGCTGTATATCAAAATATCATCAAAGTAGACAACCACAAATGAGCTAAGAAATGGACGTAAAACCTGGTTCATTACGCGCATGAACGTGCTCGGCGCGTTTGACAACCCGAATGGCATTACCAACCATTCATACAGCCCTTCCTTAGTCTTGAAGGCTGTCTTCCATTCGTCTCCAGGCTTCATCCTTATCTGATGGTACCCACTCTTCAAATCAATCTTCGTGAAGACCTTAGCACCACTCAACTGATCAAGCATGTCGTCCAACCTCGGTATCGGGAACCTGTACTTCACAGTAATTTTGTTAACCGCGCGGCTGTCGACACACATGCGCCACGTACCATCCTTCTTCGGTACCAAAAGGGCTGGCACCGCGCACGGGCTAATGCTCTCCCGTACGAACCCCTTGTCCAAAAGTTCTTGGACCTGCCTCCTCAATTCCTCATGCTGTGCGGTGTCATCCGATAATGAGCCTTATTCGGCAACACTGAGCCCGGAATAAGGTCAATGCCGTGCTGAATATCTCGGAGAGGTGGTAATCCAGCCGGTAGCTCCTTTGATACAACATCTCGGAATTCCTCCAAGATAGACACCAACTCCTCAGGAATCATATTTGGCCTTTGCTCCTCTTCCACGCCGAAGTCTCCTGACTTGCTCACCAAAGCAAAACAAACATCCTCTCCATCCAAACTCGCATCGAATTCTGTGCTTGGTAAACAAATTACTGTATTCTGTCCACTCACTTCCTGAAGCGGCTTCAAAATAACTTTCCTCCCATCTGGACGCAGCATATAACTGTGGGTGTACCCGTTGTACACTGCCCTGTTATCAAACTGCCACGGACGCCCCAGTATGATGTGAGTAGCATCCATTGGAACAACATCCGCCTCAATAGTTGTCTCGAAATGAGGACCAAAACACAGTGACAACTTACACCTTCGGCTGACCTGAATGTCTGCATTTCGGTTCACCCAACCGAGCTTATATGGATGTGGGTGAGGGTCTGTCTGCAACCCCAGCTTCTTCACAGCCTCCTCTGCTATCACATTCTCCCAACTGCCGGAGTCTATGATAACACGACATGTTTTGCCAGCCACAAAACATTTCGTTGTGAAGATGTCATGCCGACGCCAATCTCATCTGATCTCGGCGCCAGACACATTCTTCGTATCACCAAGCTCTCCCCTTGAATATGGTCCGGATCAATAACACACAGCTCATCATTAAATTCCTCATCCTCAGGGAACTCTCCTCCATTTTCGTCCTCCATATAATCCTCCATATACAACTGAGCTCGCGCCTTGGGGCATTCATTGGCATAGTGCCCCAAATTCTGACACCGATGGCACCGAATGTTAGCCCTGTTGCTGCCCACTCTCGCCTGAGAACCTGAGGTTCCATTCGACCCTGTTGGTCTTGGAGGTACTGATGCCTGCGGCCTCGCTACTGGAGGCATAAATTTGCCCCCTGAATTCTGCCCTGAACTCTGGCCCGTAGTAAAACCCCCTCTGCTCTGAAACCCCCTGTTTCTCATCAAGCTCTTTTCCACTGCCTGAGCCCTCATATGCGCATCTCCTACGCTATCAATTCGATGCACAGCCAGTGCATCTTGGATTGGCAGCCGCAAGCCATGAAGATACATGGCTATCAATCTCGGTTCAGCCTCAATCAACCGATTTCGTGCAACCAATCGATAAAATTCAGTTGTGTACTCCTCGACGCTCCGACTACCTTGCGTCAAACCATGCAACTTCGAATACAAAATCTGCTCATGGTTCGGAGGCAAAAACTCCCTGTTCATCTCCTGCTTTAGCGCTGCCCATGACGCTAATGGAGGTCTCCCATCCATATATCTACGATAGTGCTGCGCATGCCACCAAGCAGCAGCCCTATCTCTGAATCGAATTGTGACAAGCGGTACCTGCTTGTCTAAGGGCACCTCCTTCAGACGAAAAACATCATCGACCTGAAGGGTCCAATCAACATACTCGTCTGGGTTAATTCCTCCTTTAAACTCTGGAATTTCGACCCTGAAGCCTGCTTCCCACCGATTCTGATTTTCGAAATAGGGAGGTTGATCGACATACCTTGGAAGTCCAACATCAGGCCTCTGTTGCCCTCTTCGAATTGGTGGTGCCTCCAGATTTTCGAAACCCCTCTCCCTACCTCCATCAATTTCATCACGCTCCTCCACTCGAATGGGTTGGGCACGATCTTGCACCTCCAGCCGCGCCATCATCGCCTGCATGGTTTGCATCATCTGTTGCATCACCTGGTGCTGGTCTCGCATGGCGTCTTGCATAGCATCTCTCACGGCGTCTCTCAGGGATTGATCGTTGTTCTTCTGCTCCATTGGATCAAATTTCGGTTAGGGTTGATATTTGGGTTTGGAAGGAATGGATCAAGGCGGTAATGGAAGGAATGGATCAAGGCTCTGATACCAAGTTGATGCAGGGCGATATTCAAAACGCCTGCAACTCAAGAACGATCTAATCTGCGAGAAAAGAATTCGTCCAGGTTTGGTTCGAATCTTGACAAGAAAAGGGGAAAATTTTGAATTTTGATCACTCACAATCCGAAATTTAAAAGGAAGAGCAATTGAATTTTCAATTCAATTGTTTTGAATCAGAAAAAAAAAAAACATTCATCTCCATTCAAGAGAAAAAAAAGGAAATCTAAAACAGCGTCTTTCTTCTCTGCCTCTGACGGCCGCCCAAAACCAACTTAAATAAGAGAGAAAACCCTAACATCATAAGTTCAGAAAAATTACAACTATGCCATTAAAAACGAAAACAGGCCCAAAACTCCTATCAACGAGCCCGGATGGCCAAAATCCACAGCAGCT
Organism: Calamus simplicifolius; assembly: GCA_900491605.1. Taxonomy (NCBI): domain Eukaryota; kingdom Viridiplantae; phylum Streptophyta; class Magnoliopsida; order Arecales; family Arecaceae; genus Calamus; species Calamus simplicifolius. Next base: position 186,738 of record UESW01002501.1, on the reverse strand, counting down.
CATTGCCAACGGCAATGACTTTGAATCAGCAGTCCGTTTCCATGTGACCAGCCAAGTTTGGGCCCAGTCCGACACATAAAATTTTAAGCCCGTTTGTTCTGCAACCTCTTGGACCTTCGTAGATTATCTGGTGTGGTCTTCCCTGACGTGGCCTGCTGACTCTGGGTTGCTGGTACAGGAACATCCAAGGACTGATTTGACTGACCCGAACTCTGGTCTGAACTGATGTCCTCATCACTCCCCCACTTTCCCTCGGTTGCTTCTTCGGTTTCCCCATGGCTGCAAGCTGAGCCAGAATCCAAAAAAAACAAATAAACAACTATCGAACCTCATGATTCGAACGAAAATAACCAAGAATAGTGCTGAAGAACCCTAAACGGAAGGAAGAAAAACCATGACCAGAAAAGAAATCGAAACCCCAACCCTAAAATCAAAGCCAGAGAGAGCAAGATAGAAGGGGGCGAGCTATTGTACCTGCAATCGATCTCAAACGATGGCCGAATAAGGGCGCAACTGGAACGAAGGGCGGAGAGGAGGTTTAAATAGGAGAAAGACACGGCTGAGGTGAGAAGTAGTAGGAGAGGGAGAAGCTTGATGAAGGCCACGTGTAACATTTTTTTAACTTTTTTTTCTGGGTCACCGGACCGGACCGTCTAAACCGCGGACGGCGTTAAGCCGGAGGGAGTCGTTCTGTACCCTCCGGTCCACGTGAATTCGACAGGGGAGAAGTGGAATGGGCGCGCGTCGATGAGAGCGTCCAAGAATCGAGAGATTAAAATAATAATGATAATATTTTTTTTTAAATTTAGAATATAAATTTAGGCACATCAGATTAATAATTTCGTTACATTTTTTTTAAAAAAAATTAGAGTATAAATTTAGTGGCCAATAAAAAATTCATCACTAATTCTCACTAAATTAGTGACGGATTGGGGCAGTCCGTCACTAATTTAGTGATGGATTAGTGACGGAAGAGCAATTCATCACTAAATTAGTGACGGAAGAGCAATCCATCACTAAATTAGTGATGGATAGGGCAATCCGTCACTAAATTAGTGACGGATTAGTGACGGAAGGCCAATCCATCACTAAATTAGTGACGGATGGGGCAATCCATCACTAATTTAGTGATGGATTGCTCTTCCGTCACTAATTAGTGATGAATTAGTGACGAAAGGGTAATCCATCACTAATTTAGTGATGGATTTCTCATCCATCACTAATTTTAATGGATTAGTGACGGAAAATAATTCGTCACTAATTAGTGATGATTATTTTCCATCACTAATTTATGACGGATTAGTGACGAAAAAGTAATCCATCATTAAGTTAGTGACGGATTGCCTCATCCGTCACAAAATTAGTGACGGATTGCCCAATCCGTCACTAAATTAGTGATGGATTAGTGATGGAAGAAATATCCGTCACTAATCCGTCACTAATTTAGTGACGGATTGCTCTTTCGTCACTAATTTGTTATGGATTAGTGACGGAAAGGCAATCCATCACCAAGTTAGTGATGGATTGCTCTTCCGTCACTAATTTGTTATGGATTAGTGACGGAAGGGCAATCCGTCACTAAATTAGTGATGGATGTAATAGTCCGTCACTAATTTAGTGACAGTTTAGTGACGAAAAAATAATCCATCACTGATTTTAATTTTTTGTCACTATTTGTTACTAAACCGTCACAATTTAGTGACAAAAATTTCCATCACTAATTTTCATCACTATTTTAACATTTTCTTGTAGTTATTAGAATAAAAGAAAGTCCTATAACTTTGATAAGGTTGAAGTTGTTCAGGTACCTTATTTGATTTTTTTATTGTTTTCTATAAAGTGTTATAAGCCTTGATCTCTTTGATAAAGTGAAAGTTAGGATTTTCTTGCTTTCTAATAAAAAAATTATTTTGGATAACTCTACGAGGAAGGCTCCTACTAGGTCAAATATACCCCTAATAGTTATGGTCATATGACCATGGAAAAAAATAAAGATATTGTATGACTTACACTGAAAGAACAAAGCTGCACCTAAAAGCTAGGCATTTACAAGGATGATATCCTTACTAAGTTTCAGTATATTTAAAATGCTAGTATCTCTCTATATGCGACAGAAATGAGGTTTTAGTTTTCCTATCCATTCTTTGAAGTTGGAATCGGATGATGGTCAAAACCCTAATTAGGGTTTTCTTGAATTAGAAGCTAAGGTCTAAGGACTCACAAAGAAGCAGTTTTTCATTCCTAACTATGGAAATCTATTCGAGAACTTCAAAACTTGGGGGAACATAATGTAAAGTTCTAGGAAAAGGTATATAAGGGTTTAGGAATCAAAGATTTGACTATGGAAAGATAGCTTAAGTATATTTATCTTGGCTACCACATCTTCATAGAGATAGGACCAAAGGTTAATCGTGCTCCATCCAAAACGAGAAGTTTTCTATGATTTGAGGAAGAAAATACCTTGTCCATTGAAAGAAAGAAAGTGAGGGCTCGAGAGAAGGAAAATGGTAAAGAAGGCACAAAGGAAAAGAGTGAATCAGGTTTAAATAGCGGAAATCCTCATCTACTATAATGATAAGCACCTAGGGATCGATGCCAAAATGGCTAAATAAATGATAAGATTTTAAAAAAGACTATTAAAATGGTGGCCACGAGGGAAGCCTAGCAAAAAAAAATTGATGAGACCAGTAAACGAGGAACTAATAGACATAGCCATCCAGGATGTTACAATATGATTCATTACATCCCTTTCTGAAAAATAAAGTAATAGCCTGACATTACTAAATAAATATCCCTTAAATCCTACAGAATTTAAAGGACACATTGGGGCAACTGTTATTATCACGTTTGGGCCTCTTGAAAATGAAAAAATGTATTAAAGATGGACCTGTGGGCAACTTTCGATCGAACCTAAATATTATGGTTGCCTTCGGTAAGCAATTTTTGGTTAAGGTGGTTGAAGCCATTGCTCTCGGTTATCCATCCCATGGCTTCAAAGTTATGCGTGGAGGCCTTGTTGTCAAGCCTGGAGGATGCGATCTGGAGAGTGAAAGCAAGACCAAAAAGAGGAGCTGAAGAAAAGTCGCTCTGCCTTTTTTACTTGTTTGCACTTCCTTGGCATGGCCACCACCATGGTCAACATACCTAGGAGATGTAATCTACGACTGGTTTTCTTATTCGAAGATATTATAATTTTGTTCCGATTTTGTATGGTTGTCTCACTGAGGCAGAGGAGCTTTAGGTTGTTTAACAGAAATCAGAGGGTTCATTTAGGTAACCATAGTGGTGCAATACGCAATACTGAGGCGATGATTGAGTCCTCTTCTTATCTTGATTGGCTACGATAGTGGTCAAGATGATAAACAAAAAAAAGGACCTCGTGTCTCTATCTCCTGCCTGAGTTCAAAGTGGTTCAAATTCATTGTTATCACAGGTTTGAGCCGAAAAAGGGCCCAAACTAAGTCGGACCTCCTGCATTTCCTAATCAATCCAGCTTTTGAGCCTAGAAATCATAACGTGGACCAAGCCTTCAGGATGACAAGCAGGACCAGCCAGCATGCTCATGCTAACCATGCAATAAATCATAAACTTTCTTACATAAATCAAGGGTCAAATTGTCCTATCTTATATTTATTTGCTAGAATTATATATTTAAAAATTTAATTTACCTTAAAAACTACATAACCTCTCTCTCAATAGTAAAATTAACACATTTTTATTTTTTTCTTGAAATTCAGATACAATTGCAAGGGTGACACTCTATTCTAGTCTTCAAAGGACGAGAGCTAAAAAATTAAATAAAATCCACTCTATAATACAATGAAATAAATCATAAAATATAAATATTTAAGAGGTTTCAACTTTCAACATACAAGAAAGCCATCATATAGCTAGACTAATTCCTCTCTTTATCTCAATAATTTTCTAGGAACACCAAGAATGAGGCCAACTCGATGACCTTTTGCTCAGAATGTGAGCTCATATCATCACTTCAATCCCCGCCATTGGTTTTCCCTTTGAATCCTACTGACACATTCTCGGTTGGGTTAACGGTAATGACCCGAGTCCACAAACCTACGAACCCATTTCGTGATATGAAAGCAAGACGGACAAGGTCCACATTAACTTAGGCCACCACGGTCTAAAAAGGATCCAATTGGTACTTGTCCATCTTACTTAACTAGTTATAAACCATTCGACCCTTCCTTAATTGCTTGATATAAAATTAATTGGGAGGACATCATAATCTTACCTCCTTAAAGAGGCGATGTCCTAGTTGCTCGTTGCTAGAGGCACATGATCGTAACGTCGCTATAGGCACATGATCGTATCCACCAGGCAAATAGAATTCTAGATGTGCTTTTCCTATGGGCTCAAGAGGTGGCTTCCATCAATGTAGCACACTTTGTCCTATGTGAACTCTAGAGGTTCTCCCCCCACAAGCTCAAGAGATGGCTCCCATCAATGTAGCACACTTTACCCTGTGCGGCACTTAGCTCCTGCACTTCTGGCTGGTGCATGGCTCTGATATCGGCCATAAACCCACGAACTCATTTTGTGATATGAAAGTAAGACGGATAAGGTTCATACCAACTTGAGCCATCACAACCCAAAAAGGATCCAATTGGTACTTGTCCATCTTACTTAACTGGTTATAAACCATTCGACCATTCCTTAATTAGATATGGGACTAATTGGGAGTGGCATCACATTAACTTGGTCCGATTGACTTTTTGAAAGGCAAGAGCTGCACTGCGTTGAGTGATTAATGCGCATCGTGTGCGCGCAAGTGTGCCAAAGCAGAAAAGAATGATTTTACCTCTAGCATGCGCGCATACGCAACGTGCACCAATCATTAAGGTTGGTGCACACTCACTACACCGCCTCTGGTGCAGTAAGACTTTTCCTTTAGAAAGACTCATCATAGATTCATAGCGCAAAGACTACGCTGGGCTCCCATTTCATCTAGGCTTAGCGAAGTGGCATTAGGAAGAGTTTTGACCGATGATCAGCTCTTTACTCAAGTTTTTGAAATCTCATAAGTTGCAGTTCATGTTCTTTTACATTATTAAAATATGAGAAGGTAAAATAATTTAAGGAATAATATATATATATATATATATATATATATATATATATATATATATATATATATATATATATGGCAAGACAAATTTGGGTGCTATCTTCACCAGGTTGTGGAATAGCCATGGTTGTTGAACAGTTTTACTAGCCTATCCATCTTATTTCTTCTTACAAAGGAAACCATCATGTACAGTAAAGTCCATTACTACTAAAAGAGAAATGGCAGTCGCAAACAACTATTGTTTTTTTTCCTGCTAGGATTAATGGGAATTTTTGAAGACTTGCTCATCTTTAGTCAGCCTAGTTGGCCATGCTCATTCTTTTTCCCTTTTTGCTTTGAATGGACCATGGTAACTACGACCTATTTTATAGACATCTAACTATTTCAGAAAATTAATCTTCATATATCGCCAAGAGCACACAATTCCGGTCTAAACAAATAAACGAAAAACAAAGCCGACTATATTGGATCATAAACCAAGCATTCTCAAGAAGAACTAAGCATGCAGTCTCTATAGCTTCTTCCATGATAATTTTCGGGAAGAAATTCTTCTAGGGTGATGTTTAATCTAAAAAATATCTAGACAAATAACCATATTGGTCAAGCTCCATTAAAATCTTGGAGCACCAAACCAAAGCACAGATGACATAAGAACCAAAGAACAGGGTCAGCAATCAGATGATAGATACGTGACGAGGGATTTACAAGAAGGAATCAACAAAGCATTTGGCTTTGAACAGTATGGAGTTCTTCGTTTCATGTGCACACTACAAAAGAAATCGTTCTTTCGTGCATTGTGTAACTTTTTTATGCATGATCAAGTAGTGTGCAATGCATACACTTTTGCATCGTATGCGGTGTAAGAAGGCTTTTTCTCGCTATCTCCTTTGGAATTGCAACCGTTCGGCAATCTCAGATTTTCTGGATTCCCAGACGTCTTGCTCAGTCCGCCACTGGGCTGCGCCGGATTTTATCGGGTTGGACCATCTTGGAGTTGGGTTTACAATTTCTGATGGAAAAAGACATGCGGTGTAAGAAGGCTTTTTCTCGCTGTCCCCCTTGGAATCACAACCATTCGGCAATCTCGGATTTTCTGGATACCCAGATGCCTTGTTCAATCCGCCACTGGGCTGCGCTGGGTTTTGTCGAGCCAAACTATTTTGGAGTTGGGTTTACAATTTCTGATGGAAAAAGACTTGCTGCACTGCCTTTCGGTGCAGCAAGTGCGCATCAGTCATACAAATTGGCTATCCATTCATGCCGATGGCCTAATGGATCTAGCTAGTTGCGCACCGCATGTACATCGGCATATGCGGATGGTTAATCCGCATGATGAATGCGCATTTGCTATATCAAAAAGCAATACAGCAAGACTTTTTCTCTCTGATGTACTCATCCAGAGATCTATCGCAAAGCTGATGCAACTAAGGAGACAGGGAGCATTATAAATAAAGAAAAGACCTCTTCAGCGAGGATTCCATAGATTTCATGGCAAGGAGAACCCTAGCCGGTGGGCTTGTTATCCTCATTTTCCATCTGGGCTTTCTGGCTTGGGTTCCATCACGCGAAGAGAGAGGGAGAGATAGAGAAAGGAGGCGGGGGAGGAAAACACCACAACTCTACGTAGGCTTACGTTTGGGAAGTAGGTGACGTATCTTTTTCTGGTCATGCAGCCATTTGAGCTTGCAGGAAGCTGTTACTTTTCTTGAAATAATCCAATTAAGGATCCTCTGTTGCACCCCAAGGAGCCCAAGCATTTATCATGTACTTAAATCACTGTTTAGAGACTTTCACTGTTGTTAAGAGTAGCGAGCTTAATTAACGTAGGCATATTGTTGGTGTAGCATCAGGTATAAATCCGTGGCACTTTCATCATGCTATGATGATGGACTGAGTACGTTCTTGGGTTGGTGGACTCATCAGTTCAGCTATGTGATGTCGCTAGCAATGGACTGGGTCTGGGCATTCTGATTTCCGCCTGCATTTCGCCAAGCAATGTATAATTATTTTCCGTTGAGTTGGACTCTATATAAGATCACACCTAAGATACTTACATTTGATTCGAACAATAATTTTAAAAATACCTTTACTTTGCAAATTAAAAAAAAACTAAAGTATAGCAATATTTTTAAACATAATAATTATACATTGTATAAAATATATAAAATTAATTATAATATTTGTTTATAATANATGAGAGAGCAGATGCGTCAGATGCAAGATTTAGTTCGCCAAATGACGCAGGGTTCATTCCAGCCTCCGCAGCCTTCCCGTGATCATGACAGTGCGGATTCTTGATGTATTTTTTCTGTTTTGTGTCTTCAAATTTTTCATTATTAACATAATAAAATTTTATAAATTATTAAAAATTTCATGATGAATGTTTCGATCATATTTTTTGGATATTTAGCGAATGCAATGAAATTGTATTAAGAGTTTTAATAATATTTTAATTTTTTTAAAAAAAAATCTCGTTGCAATTTTTTTAAAAAATTAAATTCATAATTTTATGACTCATTCATTGTGTCACAATATTGCGACGCATTTTAATGCGTCGCAATATTGCGACTCATTTTAATGCGTCGCAAATGCATCGCAAAATTGTGACTCAAATTGTGTTGTAATTTTGCGACACATTACGTCACAATATTCCGATGTAATTTGGAGTTGCTAATGCGTCGCTAATTGCAACGACTTATGTTTTATCGCAAAAAGTGATGCATTTCATTGCATCGCTAGGCGTCGCTATTTAGCGACAAAACTGCGATGGATAGCATTTTGCGACAAAATTTATAACGACGATCAAAATGCATCGCTAAATCAATTTAGCGACACATTTTGGCGTTGCTAAAATGGATTTTTCTTGTAGTATACAGTTACTTTAGCAAATGGGTCTACATCTCATATTTTAGGATCCAGCATAATTATTCCAACACCCTTAATTCCTTTGAAATCTATTTAAGTCTACCTAACTTATCTTTTAATTTAGTCTCCATCAGTAAACTTACTCATCTCTTAATGTTGCATCGCATTTTATCCTGATTTTTGGTCTATTTTAGAATCTTATGACGAAGAGGATTATTGGTAAAGAATATGAGTCTGGAGACCTTTACATTCTTGATACACAATACCAAAGTTTATTGCTTGTTTTGGAGTTGTAACTCCTTTTGAAGCACATTATCGGTTGGGTCATTCTTCATTGCCTATATTAAAAGAAACTTTATCCTCTATCTTTTAGTCTATCTTCATTAAATTGTGAGTCTTGTCAATTTGCTAAACATCATCGTTTAAGTTCTAGTTTTAGAGTCAATAAAAGAGCTAGTGCTCCTTTTAAGTTAGTTCACTCCGATGTTTGGGGTCCTTATCTGTTGAGTCTAAAACTAGGTTTAAATATTTTGTTATCTTTATTGATGATTATCTTGAATCACATGTTTATTTTTAATAAAAAATCCATTCATAATTGTTCTCTCATTTTACTACTTTTTGTGCTGAAATCAAAACTTAATTTAATGTGCCTCTACGAATTTTGAGAAGTGATAATGCTATGGAATATTTATCAGAATACTTTTGAAATTATATGATTCAACATGGAATTATTCATCAAACTTATTGTGTAGAATGGAGTCATTGTACAAAAAAAATAGATATTTCTTGAAATTGCCAGAGCTTTTGTTATTTCAAATCAAGTCCTAAACAATTTTGGGCGATGCAGTTCTATAGCCTATTTTCTTATTAATCGTATGCCTTCCTTTTTCTTTCTGGTGAGACTCCCTTCTTCTTCCTCTAAACCTCCTATTCCTAATTCGGTTCCTGTTTCTACGCCTCCTTCTCTATGTCGAATCTAGTTCCCAGTTCTAGTGATGATCTTCCTATTACCCTTCGCAAAGCTAAACATTAATGCACTTATCCAATATCTTCTTTTATGTCATATAACCATTTGTCACCATCTTCTTGTTCTTTTATTGCTCTATTGATTATGTCACTATTCCTAAGACTGTTCATGAAGCTCTATCTCATCCTAGATGGCGTAATGCTATGATTGAGGATATGAATGCTTTAGATGATAATGGTTTTGGACCTTGGTATAGTTACTTGCAAATAAAAAGGCTATTGGATGTAAAGGGTATTTGCAGTTAAAGTCAATCCTAATAAGACTGTTGCTAGATTAAAAGCTCGATTGGTTGCTAAAGAATATGCTCAAACATATGGAGTTGATTATTCTGATACCTTTTCTCCTGTTGCTAAACTTACTTCGTTCGTTATTTATTTCTATGGCAGCGATATATAATTGACCTCTGCATTAGTTAGACATTTAGAATACATTCCTTCATGGTGATCTTCAGGAGAAAGTTTTTATGAAACAACCATCTGGTTTTATTGCTTAAGGGAAGTATGAAAAAGTATGTCATCTTTGCAAATCCTTGTATAGCTTGAAACAAAGTCCTTGGGCCTGGTTTGGAAAGTTTAGTCAGGCTATTGAAAAGTTTGGCATGAAGAAGAGTAAGTCCGATCATTCTATTTTTTACAATCAGTCTACAGCTGGCATCATCCTATTAGTTGTCTATATTGATGACATTGTTATTACTAGGAGTGATACTGATGGTATTTCATCTTTTAAATTTTTTCATCACAGTTAGTTTCATACAAAGGATTTAGGAACACTAAAGTTTTCTTGGGTGTTGAGGTGACAAGACGTAAGAAAGAATTTTCTTATCTCAAAGAAGTATATGCTTAACTTGTTGTTTGAAACAAAAAAAATTGGAAGCTAAACCATGCAGCACTCCAATGGTTCCTAATTTGCAGCTTACAAAAGATGGTGAGTTGTTTGAAGATCCTAAGAGATACAGAAGATTGGTTGGAAAGTTGAACTATCTTACTGTGACTCGTCCAGATATTGCTTATTCAGTTAGTATGGTAAGTCAATATATGTCTTCTCCAATTGTTGATCATTGGAGAGTTATAAAATAAGTTTTATGCTACTTAAAAGGAGCTCCTAGGAGAAAAATCCTATATGGCAATCATGGTCATACTAAGTTGAATATTTTTCAGATGCTGACTGGGTAGGATCCAAAGAAGATCAAGATCTTCTTCAGGCTATTTGTATTTGTTGAAGAAATTTGGTTTCATAAAAAAGCAAGAAGTAGAATGTAGTTTCACGTTCAAGTGCAAAATCAGAATATAGGGCTATGGCTAAGTCTATGTGTGAAATAATATGGATATATCAGCTTCTCACAAAAGTGAGCCTCAAGATTTCAATACTAGCTAAGTTATGGTGTGACAACCAAGCTACACTTTATATTGTATCTAATCTAGTCTTTTATGAACGAACTAAGCATATTGAGATTGATTGTTATTTTGTTCGTAAGAAGATTCAACAAGGTTTGATTTCTACATGATATATGAAAACAGAAGATCAATTGGGAGATATCTTCACAAAGGCTCTAAATGGAGTTCGAATTGATTATCTTTGTAACAAGCTGGGCATGATAACCATTTAAGCTCTAGCTTGAGGGAGGGTGTTACAGATTATATTTCTAGAATAGAAAGTAAATATATTTGATTCTGATTCATAGGGATTGTTACATATTGCATTTCTAGAGTAGAAAATATATTACATTTTTATAATAGGAAGTAAATATATTTGATTCTAATTTATAGGGATTTGATGTAATTAGTTTTTCTTCCTAACGTAGGATTTGTAGCTTGTATATGTACCTAAAAGATTAATGAATAAAAATACACAGAAATTACTTTCTTTTTCCTCTGTTTCAGAGTTCTAGTTATGTTTCAACTATGAAGGGAAAGCAAATAAAAGAGAAACCAAAACAGAGAGAGATAAGGGCCAGCCGGGGCCAAGGGCGAGGGCCGAGGCCCAGGGCCAAGGGCCGGGGCTTGGGGGGGTGGCTGAGGGAGAAGAGGGGTCCGGGCGAGGAGTGGGGCTAGAGCAGCTGGGGTCTGACAAGGTGCTGGGTGGGCCGGATGCACGCCGGATTAGCGACGTGCGACAAGGTGCTGGGTGGGCCGGATGCACGCCGGATTAACGATGCGTGCATGTCGCTAATCCGGCGCACATGTGTTCCAATGGCCGCGCACCAGCGACGCGCCCAACCCGCACAGCGCGCAACCGTGGGTGGAGGCAAGTGGCTAGCATGCGCTAATGTACGTCGCTAATCTGGCACTCGCGCATCGTTGATCAACGATGCGTGGCAGTATGTCACTAATTAGCGACCCTCACCCGCATCACTGATACGCACGCGGACGTCGCTAATTAGCAATGACGTATTCGCGTCATAATTACTGATGCGGATTTCTTGCATCGCTAATTAGCGACTACTTAGTGATGATATTTGCATCGCTATTTTCGATCGTCGCTAATTCGTCGTTAAGTATTGTTAAATTTTTTTGTGTCGCTGTTTCGTCACTATTTAGCGATGATATTTTTTGGCATCATTAATTGGCATCATTAAAATCAAATATTCTTATAGTGTATTGAATCTAATACATTGATATATGCACTAATTATAGTCATGTTTACACCTACGGAAAGAAAACATCATATAGCTCGGGCAATACATTGGAGGCTAGCAGCACAATTGATGCTACGGTTATGCTTGTGACTAGCTAAGCTTCACTAGGAAAATCCAGATGCCCTCTTTTCTCATTATTTCTCATTGTTTACTTAACTCATCGTGTTTTAGCAATCGACTACCTCGACCATGCTTCAACACGACTTACGAACAAGAACGGATTGTCGTGTTGATATAAGCTGAAGTAATTGACAGATCTGGAATTGGACCAAATCCCGACCTTTCCATCAGTTCGCATGTGAATAAACCCACTATTCCAAGTTTGCAAACTTGCCTCAATTTGTTAAAGTGTTGGTCTCAAACCAACTCGAAGTCTCGGAACTCACTTGTACTGGGGCATGAGACATTGATTTTGTCTTTGCAAGCAGCCTTGTTTTATCTTATGGTGAAACGGGTTAGGGGACATTGATTTATCTTTGCTAGCAGCCAATGTATGCATGGAATGATCTCAATAGATGCAACTAATGAATAGATCCAAGTTTCACGCAGCCGACTGTTGTTTGTGATTTGGATTTTTTGGGGATTTGCATAGCATAATAACGAAAGAAGGGATGACTCAAATCTAAGAGAGCTTTCATAGATGTAACGACCCGGGCCACGGGCCCGTTTCGTTACAAGAAAGCAAGACGGACAAGATCCACACCAACTTGGGCCACCACAACCCAAAAAGGGATCCAATTGGTGCCTTGCCCTTCTTGCTTTACGATATATAAACCACTTAACCAACTCTCAAATTTCTTGATGTGGGACTATTGGGAGGGTTATCACAAACTACCCCCCTTACAAAGGCGACGTCCTCGTCACCAGGGTCAATTGACAATAACCACTTAACAGAGGTGACGCAGGATTCTAGAGGTGGCCCCCACAGGTTCAAGAGGTGGCTCCTATCCCCCATGGATGTAGCACTTTGTCCTGTGTGGCACTTAGCTCCTGCACTTCCGACTAGTGCGAGGCTCTGATACCAAAAATCGTAAGGAAAGTCTTTGTGCACCAGACTCCGATGCACAAAGTATGTACAGGGCACGCGCATTGGCCGCGCACCTATGCGAGCGTGCATGTGGGGCACACCATGGCCCAACGGGCCTTGGCACGCACACTCGCATGAGCGCATGGCCAATGGTCATACCCGATGCACGCTTTGTGCACCGGAGTTCGATGCACAAAGACTTTTCACTACTAGAAAATGGTGATTTACCGAGGAATTTTACCGAGTGCAAAAATCCCTCATAATTTTGAGGGATTTTTTGATAAAAAATATAAACTATAAATTTTTCGATAAAAAATATTTTGCAAGGAATTTTTTGAGGGATCTTTTTAACATAATGGGTTCTTTATAAAAAATCGATAATTTTTAAAAATATTATTAAAAATTCTTAGAACTGATTGTTGCTGTTTGATTTTGCATCCATCCTTCCTCCATGGATCCATGGATTTATCCATGTATGTCTACTAAAAATAATACAATAGGACGGAAGCAAATCCCAATGTGTCGTGGCACGCACACTCGCATGGGCGCGTGGCCAATGGCCACGCCCGGTGCGCTTTTTATGCATCGGAGTCTGCTGCACAAAGACTTTTCTACCCCTTAATGGTCCTTTTCGATTCTTCACATTTTCCCTCATTTTGCCTCCCTTCGTCCGTGAGCTCCCAATATGGAGCTTACCTGATCCTTTCCCAGTGAAGGACTTAGGCCAGAGCCTCACCAAAGCCACAACGCTGGAAATCCCCCAATTGGTCTCCCCTCTTCCCCCATTGCGCCCGAGATCCTTCTCTCTTCTCCCTCCTTCCTCCATGCTTCCTTCCGTCGCCATCGCCGAAAACCCTAACCCCAATCCACCTATGAATATTAATCCTAACCCCAACCTCAATCCAAACCCCACCGTCGTGACACCGCCACCTCAGTCGATTTCGGCCTTCGCCCCTTCGTTCTGGCCCTTGGGTGCCCCTCCCATCCCCCAGTACTCCATCCCAAATCCCAGCTTCCAAGACCCGATGGTGCAAAACCCCGGCATCCAGTCTCGTGGGGTCTCAGATCAGTTTGATCATGCTGCTCTTAAAATCGATCTGGATGGGCCCTCTTGAGCCATATCTATATGCATTTTTTTTTTCCTACAGTGATGTTGCCCGCAATTATCTGAGTGGCTGATAAAATGGAAATGACTAAGTATGCTTCTTATATGAGTGGCTGACAAAATAAAATTGATAAAATTTTAAAAATATAATTTTTGTTCTTATTTTTAAAATTTATAACAAAAAAATATCGTTGATCATCATCATTTTTTATTTTTGATAACAAAATATATTTGATAACTATTATTATTTTTTATTTTATTTCTTTTATACAATAAGAAATGCTTTTAAGAAGGTTTGGAGTAAAGCATTGGACAAAAAATTTTAATTGGAAGCCTTTCCCTACGATTTTCAAACACTCGGGGAAATGTTGGAATCAAAATATTTTCCAGGTAATTTTACCAAAAATACTTGTTAAAAAAGAAAAAGTCATGGCATGCTCTCTCTCACTGATTCCGCTACACAAAGACTTTTTCTTCTTTTTTTTATTTTTAAAAATTATAATAAAAAATATCATTGATCATATTATTATTTATTTTTTTATAATTTTGATAACAAAATATTTGATACTATTGTTATTTTTTTTTTATTTCTTTTATACAGAAATGTTTTTAAGAAACTTTTTTTTTCATAAAGTTACTTTTATTTTAAAGGTAAAATTATTATATATTTTTTATAAAAAAAAATTTCTATGATAAACTAAAAAGTGAAAATCATAGCGGGAGGCTTGAATTTTTTTAAATTTTTCTTTTTGGAGGCAAAAGCATCCTCCAAAAAAAATTTCATCAAAAACCGTAGGAAAAGAAAAAGAAAAACCCTTTAACCCACCCGACCTCTGCCTGTGCCCTAACTCCCTCTCTTCAACCCAGCTCCTCCTCTCCTCCACCGACCCTGCCACCCTCCGTCGGACGCCAACGATGACGATGACCAGTACCTCCGCGATCTCCCCGCCCTCCTCCTCTTCCTCCTCCTCTCCTCTCGACCATCGCCCCAGCTATCGGCTGGTGGAGGCTAGCTAGGACACGGCCGACGATGCCCCGGGTCCCCGCTGCGAGAAGAAAGAAGAACCCTCTCGAGCCCCCATCATCTCATTCACGCTCGCAGAGTCCAATTCCCCAGATCCCTCCACGTAAGTGTCCTTCCCCCAAATCCCTCATGGATTACCTTGCAAGGCTCCCAGGCGATCTCCAGCTCGATGTAAGTGTCCTTCCTGCCATTAGGTTTTTGGTTTGAGCTCGATTGTTTAGGCTTCTCCTGTCCTCTTCCCACTTCCCCCCCTCCTTTGATTTTCTAATCCTAACCCTAGCTCCATCGGCCTCCTCTGATTTTCTAATCCTAACTCTAGCTCTATCGGTGAGCAAATCCCGCGGATCTCTCCCATCCCCGATTCTCGCTGAATAGAGGACCGGCCTTCTAGTTTTCTTCGATTCGATTCGCTTAAAGAGATATTGGCGATGTAGTTGGGCCCCTGCCGCTGCTACTGGTGCTTTGCCTTCCCCGCCGATGCCACCGTGTTTCTCGTCCATTTTTTGCGGCAGATCGTCATGGAAGGCGGCAGCAATTTGGAACCGAGTCAGTTCTGGAGGTAATTCTGTCTCCTCTCCCTTGTCTAGTTTCTCGATGCGAATCAATGGATTCCCTTGTTCTTAGATGAAAAAATTAGCTTTCTTGTGATCAAACGAATCCGTTACTCTTTGATGGAAAAGTTATGCTATGATGCTCTATGTAAGCTAAGTGGAGAACTTATCCCATATTGGATCTTAGATTGGCTAACTGGAGAACATATCCCAGATGCAGAAATACAGTTAAATGAGATAAATTCATGTGAAGAATATGTTGTGAACAATTGCTACCCTGCTTTCTCTTGTAGTGATTAGAAATATCAGCAAAATTCTAGAAAAATCAAGCCCATAATGAACAATACATCACACTCATAGCTTAGTGCATGATCATAATTAGTTTTTATGAAAGTGGAATCATCCGGATGGCAGTGTTCTGGTACTTTGCCATGAAGTTCTTCTCCCCCAAGAAGCATTTGGCGAATCCTCGGATGACGAGGGCAAAGCGTTCTACAGAAATGTAATGCTGACTCATAACCCAAGCAGTTGACTTGGATTTTCAAACTTTATAACGGGTGATCGAAACCAGATGGTGAGTGAGGATCTTATGATGCTCATGCCAACCCAGTGCTAGTGCAGTCATANGAAACCAGCTAGTGAGTGAGGATCTTATGATGCTCATGCCAACCTAGTGCTAGTGCAGTCATATGGAGATATCAGTTTATCTCATATTCACATGCAATAAACAGTGTGCTTTGGTGCCTAAGAGACATGTTCTTTTTAGCAGGATTCCAAGGGACTAGGCCTCCTGAAATCATAAGATCTTATATAGTTTATAATTTGCTTATTTACGTTGGTGTTCCTCCACTCTATAAGGTAAGCCTTCCTGCATTGATCTGGCTTGCAATGGTTGTGTGATATAGGTTCTGGCAAAAGTTCTCACAAGCCACCCATAAATATTAGGTTGAGCGTGGAAAGCGTGTTCATTACTGTTATGATGATTCTGAGCTCAAAATGCTCCAGAATACTTTTCCTGCAAATGCTTCATACAATATCCAAAGATTTAAAGGTAAAGAAAAAGCATAATAAATACTGTTATGACCAGCAAAGGTGTCATTATCTAGGCATTGCAATTTGATTGATATTTTGTCCTTGCTTCTTATTTGTCTGTAGTACATATGTACTAGATTGGTAAGAACTCTATAATTGGATGATGTTTTGAATGTAATTTTTTGTTGCTCAATCCAATGTAGGTATTGTCATAATTCTGAAAGTCAAGGTTATCATGAGTGTGTCCAGTTGCTCCATTAATTTGGCACAAGTGATGGATTGTTTTTTCTGTACTTATGTCATTGTTCCTGTGTGACCTTTTCACTTTGTTGCATGGATCCATTATATGCCTGTTCTATCTGACTTGGCAGGACAAACTATTTTTACAAAAAATTCTGTTGTGGTTGCTAGCTGTTGCTTGAATTTTCTTTTTCATTTTCATGGTTCTCTGTAGAATCTCCTTCTTGTTAAAGAGGCTAAATTACCAAATTTCTTTGGAGGCATTGGATATCTAGACTTTGAAAAACTAACGTTTGTCCCAATTCAGTTGTTATATTTCTGTTTTCTTATGCATTCTGTAATCTATGTTATTTGGCATACATTTTATAATAGTTTAATATGTTTTCTATAATTTATGTATGCTGAATTTTTGTGCTTCACCAGTTATTGCAGTGGGTTGGCAAATCCTTTGATTTTTACTTCATGTTGTCATCACTAGGGTTAGAGTTATGTTTTGAGTTAAAATTGATGAGTTATGGTGAATCAGATTGGATGGTGCTCCTAGGGAATGGTTTTCAAAAGTTGTTTCCAATATATCAAGAACAATGTCAAACTATGCCGAGTTGATGCCACCCATCTGCTTTATATGTAGATGGTTGTCCGTTGTCACTGTTAAGCAACCAAATGCCATGGACCAATGTAACCCGTTAGACAAGTCACAATACACACTGATGTGATTCCTAAACAAATTCCAATGAGGCAGGTAGCATTCTTTTCTTATTCTTAAAATCTTTACTCAATCACTACTTACACCCTTCCACTTTTCCAGAATACTCTGGAATCCTGATTCCCCACCCCAAAAAAAATCTAACATTTCATCATTCTTTTATATTGTATTCATCTTAACTTCTTTCATATTGCTAATATGAGATATGGTTATTTACTTGCCAGGAGCAATGCAATTAATGAAAATTTGATACTTTAACAAGATAATTTTTGTGGACATTTTGTTTGAATCATGCATGGTTTAATAACTTTTTTAGAATGTTTATTTTAATTAAGTTTTGAGGCTTGATCAAAATTTGCTTTAATTCATGTACTAAATTTACCAACTTGGAATTCATGAGACAATTATACTACTAGAACATTCATTACGTAAAATGGCACTTTTTTAAAATAACTGAATAAACAAAAATATGTGGAATCTAAAAAGATTGTGTTTCCTTTGTACAAATATAGATCAATTTAAACCAACAAGGCCTTGGGTTTCACCTGATTTCATGTAGTTATTGGGTTAAAATTCTTAGTATCAATATTTGTCTTGATAGTTAATCCTGCACTTGAATAAGCTTATCTTGTACTTGAATCATAGGATATATTGTAGCTGGATTCAGTGACCACTAAACAATTGGTTTAGACCATGTTGAATTTCTTTGCTTTCTAATATGGTGCATATGATACAAGAAAATATGTTCAGGTTTCAGTTTGACTAATGACACAACATACTGCAGTGGTTCCTATGTGATTATTTATGTGAAATAGTAACAAAGTGATATAATCTGCTGAGGATCAAGGTGGCTTTTGATAAATATAATTATATATATGGTGTTGAAGACTTCAGTTTTTTAAACTACTCATTAACCTTGATATCTGGCTCTTGTGATTAGCAGGAAAGACAAATGAACCTTCTGTGATAAGATTATCTTACAAAAAGAAGAAGAAGAACTTGATGCGCAATAACCAATTGATGGGGCACTGGAAGTTTATTGATGTCCTATTCAAATGATGCATCTGGTCATGAGAGTAGAGGTGGGAAGGAAAGCATAAAGTGCAGAAGGTTGTCTTCATCTAAGCTTGGACATGAGAGCCCAACATCTGTGATGAAACTCTTTTAGCTCCTACATATCTAGAGATACTTAACACGGAAGTGAGGATTGCTTCAGTAGCTGCAGGTAGACGTCACACACTAGCATTGTTCACTTCAGGCTACATAAAGGGAGCTGTTAAACGATGTTCAAAGGATTGCTTCAGATGTTCATTTCTCAAGTGTAGAGTCCCTAAGGCAGCCGAAGACATCTTAATAATTTGATGTCTAATGTATAAAACATTAGTATTGTTGATATATATAGTTATATTTATCTTATTTTATGAAATACATTTTTTATTCTTAAATTTAATTTTCATTTATAAATTTCATTATAATGCATTAAATATTATAATTTAAAATAATTTTAAATTTATAAGAAAAAAAATTTGGTTAAATTTTTTTAGGTTAATGATGGATTAGTGATGGATTTCTGATAGAAATAATAGTGACGGATTAGTGACGAAAATATTAGTGATTGATTAGTAATGGAACAATAACAAATGATTGATGGATTCTTTCGTCACTAATTCATCACTATTAGATGGATCAGTTACGAAAGTTTTAGTGACTAAATTTTCGTCACTAATCCGTCACTAAATTATGATGGAATAGTGATAGAAATATTTATGATGGAATAGTGATGAAATAATGCGTAATGGATAGTCCGTCACTAATCCGTCACAATTTAGTGACGGAAAATATGTTTCGTCACAAATTTTTGATGGAATATTTCGTCACAGATCCGTCACTATTATTGTGACGGACCTCTTTCCGTCACAAATCCATTGCTATTATTTTGTGACGGACCTCTTTCCGTCACTAAATTTAGTGACGACAAAAATGGTGACGATAAGATTTTCGTCACTAATCCGTCACTAAACCCAATTTGTGACAGAATAGTGATGAAAGTTTTTATCATTATTATACTATTTTCTTGTAGTGAACCATACAACCAACTCTTAATTTTTCGATATGAGACTATTGGGAGGGGCATCACAATCTATCCCCCTTATAGAGGCAACGTCCTCGTCGCCAGGGGAAATTGATTACAACTATCAGGCAGGCAGGATTCTAGAGGTGGCTCCCATAGGTTCAAGAGGTGGCTCCCATCAATATAGCACTTTACCCTGTGGCCCCCACGGATTCAAGAGATGGCTCCTATCAATGTAGCACTTTACCCTGTGTGGCACTTAGCTCATGTACTTTCGGTTGGTGCGTGGCTCTGATACCATATTGTAATGACCCGAGCCCCGGGTTCGTTTCGTTACAAGAAAGCAAGACGAATAAGATCCATATCAACTTGGGCCACCACAGGTTCAAAAGGTGGCTCACATCAATGTAGCACTTTGTCCTGTGACCCCCACATTCTGTGGCCCCCATAGGTTCAAAAGGTGGCTCACATCAATGTAGCACTTTGCCCTGTGTGGCACTTAGCTCCAGAACTTTTGGTACTTTCGGCTGGTGCGTGGCTCTGATACCATATTGTAATGACCCGGGCCCCGGGTCCGTTTCGTTACAAGAAAGCAAGATGAATAAGATCCATATCAACTTAGGCCACCACACGTTCAAAAGGTGGCTCACATCAATGTAGCACTTTGTCCTATGACCCCCACAGCCCGCAACACCCACGAGTCCGTTTCGTTACAAGAAAGCAAGATGGACAATGTCCACACCAACTTGGGCCACCACAGCCCAAAAGGAATCCAATTGGTACTTGTCCATCTTTCTTAACCGGTTATAAACCATATAACCAACTTCTAATTTCTCGATATGAGACTATTGGGAGAGGCATCACAAGAAGCTTCCTCGTGTAAAGTCTTTAAGCGGTAGAAATTTTTTTTTTTAGGTCCCACTAATTCTTTTTAAGACTTCTCCTTTTTTTTAACTACAATTTCAAATCAGTTAATTTTTAATACATATATTTTTTTATTTATACTTCCTTGAGCTGCGCATAAAGAAGAAAATTCTATAATTTTAAAATATTTTTATTTTAAAATTTAAATCAAACCACCCTTCATTGCATGGGCATATATCTACTTAATTCATAAAGATTAATAAATGGTTTAATTATCTGTAAGCAAAATTATATTAATTAGAGCAATATCATTTAAGAGTTTTTTTTAAGAAAAATAAAATAAAATGCATGGATCAACAACTTATTTGCATTTTTTTCCTTTAAAATTAAATACGATCGTCAAAAATATATCATTGGAAAAAGTGAACGGACTGAATAAAAATTGGAATCCGAAGCAGGTGCAATTGTCACGAGCAGCAGCCTCTCGTGACTTCAATCAAAGCACTAAAAATAAAATACACAAACTTTTCTAAAGGGAAGCTCTAATTTGATTTTGGCTCCACTAAGCACATTGAGCGATAAAATAAAGAAGTGCACTTGGCTTACGGCCGTGGAAACTAGTAATGTAAGCTGGTTTTATAATTGCATCTCAGGTTTCTTAGTTTGTATTGACTAGATCGTGAACAGCACTAGACTCAAAATTAGGCCCCACCCTTGGCTCAGAAAAGGTCCACTTCTAGACAAGCGTGAGAAGGGGAAGCTTAATTACACGGTGCCTTGCAACCACCCCACCAACTTTAAGTTGGGATCACGTTTTTGATCCCATGGATCGGATTGGAGAGGGCACCCTATTTTATAGCCACGTTTACATGTGCAACCTCGTTAATGGAAACTCGATGATGGTAGCTTATCGTCCACCTCATCGATCTTCATCGGCATGCACCGGCCATGCAACATGTAGTTCGAATTGGCTGCCAGCATGCAAGGCAACCAAGCAAGGCTGCAAATTTCACCGTCACGAAAGGGTTCGGATGGACCGCCAAGCAAGGTGTCATTTACTATTAATTTTATTTTTTTATTTTTAATAATATAAAGGAAATTATATCTTATTTTTAACATAAAAATAATTATATTTAATATGATTAATTTTTAAAAATATAAATAATGATGATGATTGAAATGGTAAAAGTCATGACAAAAATAATAAAAGTTTATATTAGTGATGAGCGTGGTAATTAATATAATAGGATATCGATGATGTTGTAATGGTTTTAATAATTGTAATGGGACTAACTAATGGCACTAATAAAGAGATGATAGTGATGAAAATTGTTGCGGCCGACTCAAGTATGGTGGACGTCGGGCAGGCTGGAATCGCTGGCCCCGTAGAAGGGCCGTCGTCTTCCTCCAAGAACCTGCAAAAAGTCCCGGACCGATGGTTCCGACGGGGACCCTCCGACGCCCAAGTTAGTGAGTCGTCGAACAGGGATATGATCTTTGTATAACTCTTGTCCCATAAGTTTCTTTTTTGAGAGAGAAAAAGAGAGAGAGAGAGAGAGAGAGAGAGTGAGTGAGTCCCCTTCCTCGGAGCTCGGTTCCTCTCTTTAATACCTGTTGGGGGATCCATATATCTTGGTCTGTTGGAACCGTCGAAACCGTTCCGTTGTCATGTTTTATCGAACGGTAGGTTGTTGGACTGCTGCTGGATAAGGGCCGCTTATAGCGGTAACTGCAGATCAGGCTGACATGCCCGAGCTATCCGGCAGTAGTCCTCAGATCGCGGGGTCAGTTGCTTAAGACTAATCCTTGTATGAAGGTCGACACTGGGGGCCGACGCTGGAGGCTGATGCCGGGGGCCGGCGCTGGTGGCCGACGCTGGCTGTCTGGCTCAAGGGGCCGATGCTGGCTGTCTGGCTCAAGAGGCCGACGCTGGCTGTCTGGCTCAAGAGGCCGACGCTGGCTGTCTGGCTCAAGAGGCCGATGCTGGTGGCTTTGAGTTTTGTTGTCACATCATTGCTTTAGGAAATTGTGCAGAAGATAATAATACTCCAGGGGAAACGGCCAGCCATATCAGATGCCCCCCCGCCCCTGAGATGGGTAAGCGTCTATTTATCCGCGAAAGGGGTGCGAATATCCTCTAGGCGGCCGGTTTCCGCGTCATTATTTCGCCTTTGTTGGGATTAGGGAGGATTTACCTCGGGAGACATTACGAAAAGGCGGACGGAATCATTGTGATTAAGTTGACTCCCCCTTTTCCCGGTCTTTTCGAGCTCATCGTATTGGCAGGTCTTCAAACGTCTCCCAACTGAAGACGGACGCGTGGTTGGATCGGACGGTGAGGGGATGTTTCGAAATGGCGCCATAATGGTAGATTGCCCTTATCTTCATATCTTCCCCATTTTTTTCCGCCATCGCCCCCTTTTGAGTCCGCCAGCGCTTCTGTCTTTCATCCATTTTCTCCGTGATCTGTTTTGGCTCGCGTTTTTCTTCTCAGGTTAGTTCCCATGACTTCTTCTCCTTCTTGCTCCATTTCCGGTTCTTGGGGGGGTTCTCCCCAGTCTTCCGAATCCCAATCCATCCAATGGTCCACCTCTTCTTCTGACCATTCCCCAGAGCCACGACCAGTCGCTCGTCCCTCCACCGGGATTCGTCCGACCAGCGGACAAACTCCCATTAGAACCCGGCCGGCGGTTGCCGGCCCTTCTAGGGTTACCAAGGAGTCCCCCGAAGGGACTGCGTCGACCATGTCTGCCCAGGACATCGCGAACTTAAGGGCTAGGTACGGCTTTCCTCCGGACCTTCACCTGTTCATTCCCGCCTCTAACGATAGGGCAACCTCCTCCCGTTCCGGGAGAGTCGCTTTGTACGGGGCCTTTTTTAAGGCCGGGCTTAGGTTACCGATTCACCCCTTTATCCTTAATCTTCTGGATAGGTACTCCTTGACCCCGTCTCAACTAGTTCCCAACTCCTTCCGAACTATTGTGGGTTTTTTAGTACTCTGCCATCTGCAGGCATAGAGGCTAGCATTTCCTTGTTTCGCAGCTTCTATACATTGCGCAAACAGTCGTGGTGGTGGTCTTTCACTCCTCGATCCAATAGGATTCTTAGGTTGTGCCTTCCTTCCTCTGTTAAGGGGTGGAAGGACAAGTTTTTCTTCGCGGACGTTTGCGGGGTTCGTGGAAACTGGGGGGTACCCAATATCGATGCCAACAAGGACGCCTCCATCCTTCCACGAGACCGGATGGCATTCGGGCAGCTCCTGACTGCCGATATTCCTAAGTGCAATAAGCTGATAGCCGAGGAGAATCTTCAACGTGCCGGCTTAATTCCCTCGAGGGGTGAGCATTAGTCCACTCGCCTCTCTTCTCTGTTCTTCTCCCTTTTTTTTTTTTTTTTTAACTCTCTTGCTTGCGTAGGGATGGCGCCGACATTGCACAAGCTTAAGCAGGTGGCCGCCAAGAAGAGGAAGGCCGCGGGGACTGTGTCCCCTGCCGAAGGGAGGGCTGCCACCAAGGTTCCCAGGAGGGCCGACGCCGGGAGGGTTGGTGGCAGAGAGACTGACGCTGGGATGGCCGACACCGGAGGAAATGTAGTCGTGAAACCCCTACGCACCAAAGTCTCGAAGAAGGGCGGCCCCAAAAAGGCTGTCGCTAAAGGGGTCGACGCCCCGGAAGCCAAAGCAGTGGGGCCCGTGCGCATAGGCGAGGCAATCCGACCCCAAGCCGGAGAACCCGTCATGGAAGACGCAGCGAAGGCCAGGGCCGGCAAGGAGGTGGAGCAAAGCCCGCCAGAAGAAGAATCTCCAACCCGGCTCCTCCAATTATTTTGCTTGATTTATCTCCTGAGGGGAAGACATCATCCCCCGCGCCTAAGGAGGCGGGTAAAGCTCCGGCGGCAATAGCGGCGACTCCAGCCGCCTTGCCCCCTATGGGGGTGACAGCTGAAGCGCCTCTGTCGGCTAAAGGGCCAGAGACGGCAGGTTCTGAGGCAGAATCAGCCTCCGTGGGTCCGACGCCCAGGGAAGGGAGGACTATCGATCCTTCCTTCCAGTCTCTGCTGGCGAACCATAGCCGCTGGGCTATGCGGGTTATAGAGGAAGCTTCAGTGGAGGAGATGCAAGAATATCTCCGAAGTCGAAGTGTGCTACCTTCTTTCGTGAAGCTTCGGTGGCGCACCTCTGGGTGAGTTTTTGTGCTACTATTGTCCTTTTCTTTTCCCTTTTTCTGGATATTATATATATATATATATATATATATATATATATATATATTCAGGCCTTGAACTCCCTTGTCGCCCTCAAAGATCTCTGGACTTTGAGCGACACCGCCCTTGAGCAAGCGCGGGAGGAGATGGTCTCCCTTCAAGTGAAAGCTAAAAAGGCGGCGATGGCCCTAGAGGACACCCGGGCCACCCTGACGGGCGAGGTAGAGGCTATTCGGCTTAGAGCCGAAAAAGCTGAATACGCGCTGGAAGTTGCCCAGCGCCGTGCTGCCAATGAGCTGGACAACGCTCAGGTGGCAGAAGAAAAGCAAAAGGTGGCCGAGGAGAAGCTGACAGCGACCGAAGAGAAACTGGTGGCAGCAGAGCAGGAGGTAAATGTTCTAAAGACTCGATTGAGTTATGCCTCTGCCGAGACTAATGCGGTTAAGGAAGCCACCCGTCAGCACATAATTAAAATTGCGGATCTGGAGGCGTAGTGGCGGAGGCCCAGAGAAGAGCCACCGAGGCAGAAAGAAGGGGACTAACATTATAGAGGACTATAAGAAATCCGCAGCCTTCGATGACGAGGTGGCCGAGTCAGCGGCGCTAGCCTATGACGCCGGCTTTCAAGATTGCAAAAAGAAAGTCCAGGAGCTTTATGACCTGGAAGATATCGAGGATCTGCAGCCTGACGACGTCCCCGAGGATGATGTCCCGCCTTCGGATGCCCATTAGCAGCTTTTTGTTCTTCTCCTTGTCGGAAATTTTGTAAACTTCATCATCAATGAATATTTTGTCTATCTTGATCCTTCAGTTATGGTCTACCTCCTTTGTTCGAACTGCTGTGAACTGCCAGTCGATAGGATTGCGTATAGTAGGTTACGCTAGATAGGACCGTGACGCTGTCCTAAGCAACGACAAAACCGATATTCGATGGTAGTGCGGATTTTAGTTGCTTATCGTAAATGCGAGGTGCGGGTCCTCGCCACCAACTCATAGTTGGTTTTTACGGCCGACGCTGAGCGTCGGTCTTAGGTGCCAACGCGGAGTTGGTCTTGACTGCCGGAACGGATCCGGTCTTTTGCTGCCGACGCTGGGCGCTGATCTTGGATGCCAACGCGGAGTTGGTCTTGACTACCGGAATGGATCCGGTCTTTTGCTGCCGACGCTGGGCGCCGGTCTTGGATGCCAACGCGGAGTTGGTCTTTGACTGCCGGAGCGGA
The DNA here is from genome assembly GCA_900491605.1 of Calamus simplicifolius. NCBI lineage: Eukaryota > Viridiplantae > Streptophyta > Magnoliopsida > Arecales > Arecaceae > Calamus > Calamus simplicifolius. Next base: position 161,082 of record UESW01002501.1, on the reverse strand, counting down.
TCCGGTCTTCTGATGCCGACGCCGGGCGCCGGTCTTGGATGCCAACGCGGAGTTGGTCTTGACTGCCAGAGCGGATCCGGTCTTTTGCTGCCGACGCTGGGCGTCGGTCTTGGATGCCAACGCGGAGTTGGTCTTGACTGTCGGAACGGATCCGGTCTTTTGCTGCCGACGCTGGGCGCCGGTCTTGGATGCCAACATGGGGTTGGTCTTTGACTGCCGAAACGGATCCGGTCTTTTGCTGCCGACGCTGGGCGCCGGTCTTGGATGCCAACGCGGAGTTGGTCTTGACTGCCAGAACGGATCCGGTCTTTTGCTGCCGACGCTGGGCGCCGGTCTTGGATGCCAGCGCGGAGTTGGTCTTGACTGCCGGAACGGATCCGGTCTTTTGCTGCCGACGCTGGGCGCCGGTCTTGGATGCCAACGCGGAGTTGGTCTTGACTGCCAGAACGGATCCGGTCTTTTGCTGCCGACGCTGGGCGCCGGTCTTGGATGCCAGCGCGGAGTTGGTCTTGACTGCCGGAACGGATCCGGTCTTTTGCTGCCGACGCTGGGCGCCGGTCTTGGATGCCAACGCGGAGTTGGTCTTTGACTGCCGGAGCGGATCCGGTCTTCTGATGCCGACGCCGGGCGCCGGTCTTGGATGCCAACGCGGAGTTGGTCTTGACTGCCGGAACGGATCCGGTCTTTAGCTAAACATACTCATTCGAAAATAAGAACGTCTATTATTCATGCATCAGATAAATTCAAGTTAATAACGACAGAAGTCTATTGATATACCGTCGTAAATTGTCGGCATTCCAAGTTCGAGGGAGCAGCTTTCCGTCTAGCTCTTCGACTTTATATGCCCCATGGTGGAGTACCTCTTTGACACGGTATGACCCTTCCCATTTTGGGGCCAGCTTGCCCCCTTCGTTGGCTTTGATACTTCAGCTCTTCGTAGGACCAGGTCTCCTGGTCGGAATGTCTTGGGCCGCACCCGAGAGTTGTAGTGTCGGGCCACTCGCTGACGGAACGCTGCCATACGAAGATGCGCTTGATCTCGCAATTCTTCCACCAAATCCAGATCAGCCCTAGCTGGTTGGAGTTGCTTTCTTCGTGGTATAATTCCATCCGGGGACTAGGAGCCCCTATTTCTATGGGGATGACCGCCTCGGTCCCAAAGACCAGGCTGAAGGGAGTTTCCCCTGTGGGCGCTCGTGGTGTCGTATGGTAGGCCCACAACACACTGGAAAGTTCTTCCACCCAGCGCCCTTTACAGCTATCTAGCCGAGCCCGGAGCCCTTGTAGGATGATGCGATTGGTCACCTCAGCTGCGCCGTTGGTTTGGGGATGCCCTACGGAGGTGAATCGGTGACGGATTCCTAGGCCCTCGCAGAATTCTCGGAAGGCCGTGTTATCAAACTGTCGGCCGTTGTTTGTAACCAGGGTGTGGGGTAACCCAAACCGACACACCACAGATTTCCAGAAGAAAGACTTCACTTTGGCTTCCGTGATCTTAGCGAGAGCTTCCGCCTCGATCCACTTAGTGAAATGATCGACGGCTACAACTAGGAACTTACGTTGTCCAGAGGCCGGGGGGAAAGGTCCTAGGATGTCCATGCCCCATTGAGCGAAGGGCCACGGTGCAGCCAGAGGGGTTAGCTGGGACGCAGGCTGATGTTGGACGTTGGCGTGACGCTGGCAGCTGTCACATTTTTAACAAGTTCAGATGCGTCTTCTTTCATCGTCAACCAGTAATACCCTTGACGTAGAGCTTTATATGCAAGAGCCCTGCCCCCCAGATGGCTTCCGCATATCCCCTCGTGTATCTCTCGCAAAATATAATTGGCGTCGGTAGGACCGACGCACCTGAGGATAGGTACGAGAATGACCTTCGGTAGAGCCTTCCCTCCATAAGGAAGAACTTCGGGGCCCGTTTCTTAAGTTTCCTGGCTTCGGCAGGGTCTTCGGGGAGGATACCTTCAGTAAAGTATTGAACGTAGGCGTCCATCCAGGAAGGCTCCTGCTTCACTGGTAAAGTTTCTATTGTGCATCAATGCTCGGGGCTTCTAGGTGCTCCACGTAAGCCTTTTCCAACATCCCATCAGCTGAGGCAGCGAGGTGGGATAGGGCGTCAGCTCTAGCATTCTCTTGTCGAGGAATGTAGCTGACACTGAAGTGAGTGAATGAGAAGTCATTGAGAACACCGCGTCCAAGTAACGGGCCATGATGGGATCCTTTGCCTCGTACTCCTTGGTGATCTGGCCAGCAACCAATTGGGAGTCGGTAAAAGCTCTAAGGCGTTTCACCCCAAGTTCCCGAGCCAGTCTTACTCCGGATAACAAAGCCTCATATTTGCCTGGTTATTAGTGGCTGGGAAGAGGAAGCGAAGTGCACACTCAGTAACCACCCCATCCGAGTTAGCCAAGATGAGGCCTGCTCCACTCCCTTGAGAGTTCGATGCCCCATCTACGTGAAGGACCCACTCATCGTCACCAGCTTTCAAGGGTTGAGTGTCCGTCGGAAGTTCTTTGGATAACTCGGTTCCCCAAGTGCATTCAACCAACGAAATCCGCCAAGACTTGAGACTTCATGGCCGAACGAGGGCGGAAAGATAAATCAAACTCCCCCAGCTTGAGGGCCCCCATTTGGCCAGCCGGCCGGAAGTATCCGGACGAGCTAGAATTGTCTTTAGAGGCTGGTCAGTGATTACTGCGATCGGGTGGGCTTGGAAGTATGGCCGCAGACGCTGGGCCGACACGATTAACGCAAAGATGATCTTTTCCATGTTTGAGTATCGAGTCTCAGCATCATGAAGCACCTTACTTGTATAGTATACTGGCCTTTGTGTGCCATCAGTGTCCACACGGGCTAGCACAGAGCTAACAGCTTCAGGAGAGGCTGCAAGGTATAGAAGGAGCTCCTCTCCGCCCGTCGGCTTGGCTAGCAGTGGCGGGGGGTAGGAACGTCTTTAACCCTTCGAACGCCTCCTGGCATTCTTTGGTCCACTCGAACTTATTGATTCTGCGAAGCGCCTTGAAGAAAGGCAAACACCTTTCGCGGACTTGGATAGGAAGCGGCTTAAGGCGGCTATTCTTCCTGTCAGGCGTTGTACTTCCTTCTTGTTGGCGGGAGGCCTCATGTCCAAGATGGCTTGGACTTTGTCCGGGTTAGCTTCAATTCCTCTCCGGGTCACCATGAAACCCAAGAACTTCCCAGCTGTTACTCCGAATGCACACTTGCGGGGTTTAGCTTCATCTGATATCGACGAAGATTGTCAAAAGTTTCTGCCAAATCGTGATGTGGTCAAGGGCACGAACGCTTTTCGTCAGCATGTCATCCACATACACTTCCATATTACGCCCTATCTGTCCTTCAAAGACTTTGTTCATCAGCCTCTGGTAAGTAGCCCCCGCGTTCTTTAACCCGAAAGGCATCACCTTGTAGCAATATAGACCCTTTTCGGTTATGAAGGAAGTAGCTTCTTCATCCTCCGGATTCATCCGGATCTGGTTGTATCCGGAGAAAGCATCCATGAAGCTGAGGACCTCATGGCCGGATGTAGCATCCACCAATTGATCGATTCGAGGTAGTGGAAAGCTATCTTTGGGGCATGCCTTGTTGAGGTCGGTGAAATCTACACACATTCTCCCGTTGGCCTTGCGGACTAACACCACATTAGCTAGCCATTCAGGGTAGTGGACTTCCCGAATGTGGCCCGCAGCCATAAGCTTGCGGATCTCCTCGTCGATAGCTTTCTGTCTGTCTGGAGCGAAGTTTCTCTTCTTCTGTCGGATTGGCCGACACTCTGGCTTGAGGTTAAGCCGATGGGTAATTACTTCTTCAGGGACGCCTGGCATGTCGGAGGAAGACCATGCGAAGACGTCAGTGTTGGCACAGGAATGCGAGGAGTTGACGACGTGCCTCTTCCGGGAGTGATGCCCCCAGCTGAACAGTCCTTGCCGGGTTATCGTCCAAGGGGAGGGTTAGAAGGTGCTCTGCCGGCTCTCCCCTTCTTCCCAACTCCCTAGGATCGAGCGACTCAGAGGCTGTCGCTGACTCTGCGCTCAGCGGACTGGGCGACAGATGATAACAGGGCGGCAGTGGGCTTTGCTCCCCCTTCATTTCTCCGACCCCTTCGTTGGTAGGGAACCTTACTAACAGTCTCTTGGTGGAGATCACGGCATCCAGCAGGTTCAGCCCCGGTCTTCCCAAGATGGCGTTATAAGCCAGCGGGACCCGGACCACCAGGAAGTTTACGACCACTGTACTCTGACATGGAGGAGTTCCAGCCGTGACCGGGAGAGCAATTTCGCCTTCGACGTTCACTGAGTCTCCCGTGAAGCCCATTAGTGGTGTGGCAACGGGTCGAAGCAAGGACCTTGATAAGTTCATCCGAACAAAAGCCTCATAACTCAAGACATCCACAGAGCTCCCACTATCAATTAAAATTCTTTTTACAGGGTGTTTAGCTATAGTCATAGAAACTACGACGCTGTCGTCGTGCTTATTAACTACCCCGTCTAGATCCTTTCCGAAAAAAGGTATTACAGAGTCTATTCCCTCGCGCGGCCTTTTCGAACCACCATCCGTTCCCCAAGAGATCATAGCTATGGTTTTTTCAGTCGGGGCATTATCCACGCCAGCCGAACACCTGGGGGGCCATGGGGCCTACCGCGGGGAGATTCCCCCTTCGAACAAACTTGCCCAGGTGGCCCTGCTGAACCAGCTCCTCGATGGCCTTTTTTAAATTGCGGCAGTCTTCGGTGTCGTGGCCGTAGTCCCGATGGTACCGGCAGTAAAACTCCTTGTTGCGGGGGGCTCCGGACTTCAAGGGAGCCGGTCGCTTGAAATATGGTTCCTCCTCGATCTCCAGCAGGATGTGGGAGATGGGGGCCATGAGGGGAGTGAACTGCTCTTTAGGAACCAGCGCTTGTGGCCGGCGATCCGAGCGTCGTGGAGGCTCGGGCTTCCTAGGTTGCGCACCAGCGCGGTCAGAAGGCGGCGGTTTGTTACCGGGGTTCTTGTCAATGTCTCTCCGGGAAGAATCTGCCTCGTCAGCGCGGATGTATTTCTGTGCCCGGCTCAGAAGCTCGGCGTAGGAACGTGGAGGCTTCTTATCCAGAGAGTAAGCGAATCTGGACGGGCGAAGTCCTCTCTTCAGGGCCAAGGTGGCGACAGAGTCTTCCAGGTTGTACACCTCCAGCGCTGCTCCTTAAATCGAGCGACGAAATCCTTTAAGGTCTCGCCACTTTTCTGCTGGACAGCAAAGAGGCTATCGGCAACTCGTGGGATCTTTCGACAGGCATCAAAATGAGCCAGGAAGGACCGCTCAAGTTGCCGAAAGGAGTTGATGCTGCGTGGAAGTAAACGGGAGTACCACGCGCGTGCCGCCTTACGGAGCGTAGCCGGGAAGGCGACGCATAATAAGGAATCCGTCGCTCCCTGGACCTGCATGAGGACTTTGTAGCTTTCCAGATGGTCCAGGGGGTCCGTCGTTCCATCATATGGATCCAATTGAGGGAGACGAAACCGGGGGGGACCGGTTCCTTCATGATATGGCGAGAAAGCGGAGGGCGACGTTCATACTCCGCTGCATAGGGATCGGCGACCTGGCGGCTGAGTTCGTCCAACCGCCGATGGTATTCGTCAAGCCTTTGCTCAGCCCGTCGGGTGGTTCTTCGGGGTGTGTTACCTCGGGATGAGTCGGAAGAAGATCGCCGGCGCAAGAATGTGCCCGCTTGGCCTCCTTTTCTTCCGGTCGGTGATGGGAACGACCAGAGCGACGGGAGGGAGACCGTCGCCGCTTTGAGGTCCCTTGGGATGATTCGGAAGAAGAAGATCGCCGGCGCAACGAATGTGCCCGCTGGACTCCTTTTCTTCCGGTCGGCGGTGGGAGTGACCGAGGCGACGGGAGGGAGACCGTCGTCGCTTCGAGGTCCCTTGACGATGAGGTTCAGGGGGCGAACGATGAGAAACCTCAGGCGGGGTTCCTCCCTGATGAGACTGAACTGTTCCTCGCACCCCTTCGCCCATCGCAGGGGGTTGAGTTACAGCAGCCACATGACGCTCTTGCAGCCCTCGGACCATCATCGTCAGATCCTGGACCTGATGGCTAGGACATCAAGTCGGTCGGGTTGGCTTGTCGGTGCGAGGGGTGGAGCAGGGGGTTGACCTCCGAATGCTCGACTCGCAAGATGCGCCCGGCTGCTTGGCTGGAGGAGGCCTCTTGCGCTCGCGTGGTCACCATCGCTTCCTTTGCAAAACTGGAGGGTTCCAAGGAGAATTTCTGGCCTGGCTTATCCCCCTACCTGGCGCGCCAATCTGTTGCGGCCGACTCAAGTATGGTGGACGTCGGGCAGGCTGGAATCGCTGGGCGCGTAGAAGGGCCGTCGTCTTCCTCCAAGAACCTGCAAAAAGTCCCGGACCGATGGTTCCGGCGGGGACCCTCCGACGCCCAAGTTAGTGAGTCGTCGAACAGGGATATGATCTTGTATAACTCTTGTCCATAAGTTTTCTTTTTTGAGAGAGAGAGAGAGAGAGAGAGAGAGTGAGTCCCCTTCCTCAGAGCTCGGTTCCTCTCTTTAATACCTGTTGGGGATCCGTATATCTTGGTCTGTTGGAACCGTCGAAACCGTCCGTTGTCATGTTTCATCGAACGGTAGGTTGTTGGACTGCTGCTGGATAAGGGCCGCTTATAGCGGTAACTGCAGATCAGGCTGACATGCCCGAGCTATCCGGCAGTAGTCCTCAGATCGCGGGGTCAGTTGCTTAAGACTAATCCTTGTATGAAGGTCGACACTGGGGGCCGACGCTGGAGGCTGATGCCGGGGGCCGGCGCTGGTGGCCGACGCTGGCTGTCTGGCTCAAGGGGCCGACGCTGGCTGTCTGGCTCAAGGGGCCGACGCTGGCTGCCTGGCTCAAGGGGCCGACGCTGGCTGCCTGGCTCAAGAGGCCGACGCTGGCTGCCTGGCTCAAGAGGCCGACGCTGGCTGTCTGGCTCAAGAGGCCGACGCTGGCTGTCTGGCTCAAGAGGCCGATGCTGGTGGCTTTGGGTTTTGTTGTCACATCATTGCTTTAGGAAATTGTGCAGAAGATAATAATACTCCAGGGGAAATGGCCAGCCGTATCAAAAATTATAAAATAATAGAGATAATTTCTATAAAATATAAATGGTAGTAAAACAGATGGATCAATATCAAGATGGGTTTCAAGATAAATACATATATTGACTGCATCCAGACACTGAACATAAGCCTTTTGGTTTTTTTGAAATCCATCCTAAACTTGATCAAAGCTTGAAGATCCTATCTCAAGTAGGTCAAGGGGGTGGTCCCAATCGAATCGAAGTAAAATTGCCAACTGTACTATCAAAATAATAAAATACTAATTTTTATTTTTATAAATAATATAAAATATTTTTTGCTTTTGATCTGTTTTAGTTCCTTATATTTTAGGAATGCCATATGTAACCGTGAAAATTAAATAATAGCTGGCATTTATAGATAGGGGATTTTTTGGTTGGCTTGCCATTCCGGGTTATCAGGGCTTCTTTTTTCACCTTAAAATTTGTGGAGTCCATTCAATTCAAGGCTAAATGGATGCTTGAAATTCCGTGGTTATTTCCACCTTAAAATTTGTGGAATCCATTCAATTTAAAGGCTGAATGGGTGCTCCCAATGGTGCTAATTAGTTTAGCTAAGGTAAGCAGTCACAAATTATAAGGTGATAGAGAATTATCTCATCAAATTTTGTTTTTGGATTTCTATTTTAACTTACAAAAATGCAACTCTTAATAAGGAACTTATTCCACTCCATTGGTGGCAGTCATGCTCTATCGGCAAAGATTAGATTAGAACGAGTGTAATTTTAGGATAAATTTAGGTTGCATTTACCGTATAAAAATTTAAAAAATTATTCGTAATAAGTTATATTTAACCTACCATCTCTAAATACAAAATATGCACATTCATAATTTAGTCGGTGTTTTTAGCTTATCATATTTCTTGTTTGTCCTTCATGATAAAAAGCATTTCCTCTCCTCGTTATTCTTCTATTTTTAACCATCACTTAGTACTTAACTAAGTTGCAACTTAATTACTTGCCAAATTCATCGGAAACCACAGGGTTAATAGAGCCCAAAAAAGCACCCCGTGGGATCAAATCCTCGCCTCTTCATCGGAAGCCCGAACCAAAATTTGGCCAACTTTAAGTTAATTTATTCACGTATATAGATAGGCATTACAAATTTTGAGCTCCTCCCACCCAAGAAAACAAGAGAAAGAAACTTAAAGATTCAAAATTGATTGCTATTGAATAGAGATTTTTTCATTCGCTACAAAATGAGAAGTTCATGGTATCAACTAATGGCATGGAAGTGTTGGCAGATCTGATTAGAGAGGTGCTCCTCTATATTTCTTAAGAATAAACTTTTAAGCTATGGAGATCGATTTGCTCTAGCAAGAGAGTGGACAGTCACTGGGGGCTTCTTTCCCTTTGCACTGTACTCTGACTTTAATTTGAGACTTTGATTGGATATTTGAACATCCACTCATAGTGTCCTCTAACTTTTGTAATCTCTGCACGCTAATCTTAACATAAATAAAATACTGAGGGAAGTGGCACTCTTCCTTGAGAGAACGCAGAATTATTATTTTTTTTTTCCTTTTTATGTGAGTTTAAAGAAACCTGGGAAGATCTGAACGTGATCTCTTCCTTCACAAGCATTTACTCCCAACTCGGATACTCCTTGATTTCAGTCCATGATTGCCAATAAAAATAACCAGAACTTCGAAGTGAGCCCGAGATAAAATTGCCATACCTCAGCAGCAGGTCCGTGCTTTGATGATTCCGAACTATCCCTATGCCTCGGTGAGACCGAGCTATTCATGTGCTTCGGTCAGACCGAGCTATTCCTATGCCTCGGCAAGACCGAGGTATCCTTGAACCTTTGCGAAATCGAGCTACCTCTATATCTAGCCCAAGTGTGCATGCTACCTATCATCACGATGAATCCTTCACATAATGGATGGCTTCGACCGCTTGATTTCCAAGATGAATTCCTCCAAATTAACAGAAGTTTAAATCCATAATTATCTGAAAAGATTCTAGCCACGTGGGCCTCCAATCATCCTAGGAAAAAAATAAAGCCAATAATGCCAATTGTGGCCTAGGGTCTATAAATCGTCGAATCTCAAAGCATCAACTAGCCTTCCTAGCCGTCGGTTCTCTAACTAACCAGATTTGAATACTATCGGCCTCATAACAAATTTGATTCGAATCAGATTCAAATCATGATAGTTTCTGATTTTCTGTGACACGTCCAAGAAGTTAGGTAATTGTATATCGTCATGCCAGCTGCCTATAAATACTCCGTCCTAAAATTTTTTAGGTACGCTCACTCTCTCACTAAAAAATCCATTGAAGCTCAAGCAGAGCATTCAAAGCTCTGGAAAAGCTATTCTTGAGGGACTCTTCTATAAGAGCCTTCTTCTCTTATCTGCTTGCTATGAATTTTTACTGACTTGGGCATTGGAGGGTCTTCCGCAGGGACCAACCCAATGTTTCCTGCGAGAGGACTATCTTGCAGGTTTGTTCGAACGAAAGTTCAACACCCAGATTCATGGGCGGACTGAGCCCGAGTTGGAGACCGGATTTCTACGGCAGCAGTCTTCATGATTTGGTTAACATATTGAACCCCTTTAAATGTTGTTCTTTATATTCTAAATTTTAAAAATATTATGATTCATGTCCTAGCAGTTCATTACGAAATTGGATGATAAAATGGTTTAAGACATGAATTAAATAAAAATAATTTGCCTTGCAAATTTGAATGCATTTTAGGCTTTCAGCGGTCCATGTTGAATAATTTTCCACAAACCAGTGAAAGCCTCTCTAGTTGGGCTTTCACCAATTTAGAGGGATATTTACATAAATCAAGAGATCTTTTGAAACTCTTCTACCTTTGTATTAGAAAATGATCAAAATATTAGATTTTTTTTAAAAAAAAAATTGAATGGAGTCAACATCAGCAGCTTATACAAAAAATTGTCAAACATAATTACTCTGTAGCATTTCGATGGAATTGATGATCCTTTGACTGAGATATTAAACTCTTTGGTCCTCTTTTAAGGAAAGATGCGGATCATCTTGATTCTTTGTGATGGCTCATAGCTCCCTTCAAACCAATCAGAATTAAAGACATGCTGGACTGAAAGCTTACAAGTAATGGTACATTCTCTATCTACTCCTTTTATAAGCACCTAAATTGTGAAGGTGTGATATAGAAATTTTAAAATCTTATCTGAAAATCTGCTTTGCCTTTGTAAGTCAAAGTATTCCTATAGTTAGCCTTAAGAAACAAATTGCATATTGGGGAGGTTTTCGCAAAGAAAAATTAGTCGGTAAGCAATGACTTCTCTTTTTATGAAGCTTTAATAGAATTTGTAATTTGTATCTTTATGAGATGCCTATTCGTAAAAAGAGTTTGACTTTCAATTAAATATTTATTATCTTCTACAAAATGGCCAACCAAAACCTAAGACCTATAGAAAAATTGAAGAAAAAGATATATTGAAACTAATTTTAGAAAACATAGGATTAATTGTCAATATGATTTGCAGCAAAATCTGGTTGGAGAGAAGTGCAAAGACTTTTTTCTAAAAAAAAATTCTTCCAGTAGCTTAATTCTTCAAAAGGCTGTGCATCAATTTCTATCCTGATCTCATCTTTGCGCAGGCAATTTCGTAGAGTCGTTATCTTTTGTTATAACTTCTTTCCCCCAATCATTTTTTTTATTATAGTCTTCTTGTATTTATTTTCAATTTGCCTCTTCTTATATCCTCCCTCTACTATCTCCCTTTCATTATAATCTTTTTTCTTTTATTTTTCGTATGTACCTATAAATATTTAATTTCTTAATAAACTAATGGAGAAATGCCTAACTTCTCCTTCTTTTTTTTTCACCAAAAAAAGAATGCTAGAATATCTTCATAAGCCAAGAGAGAAGTGACGTATCAACTAATTTGTCCTCATTGGCCCTGAGATTATGCAAAATAGGAATTTTTGATGGCTGATCATCTCTGGTTGGCTTAGTTGGTCATATATTTTTGTTTTCTACGTTAATGAAAATAGACTGCGCTAATTACAACTACTTTTATGAACAGTTAATATGAAAGGTTAATATTTCATCCAAATTAAAGATTTAGATAGTGTTTGAAATAGAAAATAGAGAAATTTGATGATATCATACTAAACTCATTTGGGCAAGAGTGAACCGACTTGCATTACCTTGATGTCGCCATTTCCAAGCAGTACAGGATCCAAGTCTTTTATCGATTGAACATGTTGCCCCTTTGTCTCATCTCTAAAATACAAATTGTTTATGGTCATGGCCTTAGCTAACTTTTCTCCTAAGGATTTTTTTTTTACAGATTGGTGCTCCTCTTCAAGGTGGCAACATAGATTGCCGAGCCATCACCTGGTCTCTCCTAAGTTTCCGTGCCTCCTGGTCCATAGGAAACTTCATAATAAGGTGATAGGCAGAGATAATCGCTTTGAGGGAGTTTAAACTTAATTGATCTAACACGATGTTATATGCAGTTGGCACCTTGACCCCTATAAAATCTACCATCATTATTTTAGAGTTGGACTCTCCCCCCCATAGTGACTAATAGCATAATAATCCCTTCAACTCGGTTAGGTGCATAGGCAAAACTGACTAAGGGTTCTTTAGTAGGTTATAGTCGATCTATCTTTATCCCTATCTTTTGAAAGATTTCAAAAAAAAAAGTCTATCAAGCTTCCATTGTCCACTAGTATAATGGTCGAGATAGCTAGGGCATCGTCATATCAAATTCACATTCCTTGAAAATCTTCACTCGAAATGGTGATACTCGGCTTTTCGGCTTTCAATATTTTTGTTGGAGACTTCTTGACTTAGACTTATTGAGTGTAAGCCTTTCCAGACGAGGAGGTCTCCTTACCTACTGCTAGCCCTCGATGGAATATACTGATAATTTCATTGGTAGGCCTATTGTCTGTCCTCATTTGAGGTCATGCCCCTTATCTAAATTCTTGTTTCATCAAAGGTCAGTCATGCACATATCAACCAAGGTACTCTCTTTGAATGAGATATTTAATTTTATTTTTTAGATAAATAACACTCCTAACTAATATGGCCATGATTTCTATGGAATCAACATTATTTGCGCCAATATTTGTTACTCAATTTTGACTTCATCCTAAAGAGTGTTGTGTGTGTACCCCTCGAACATCTAAAGAGGAGTTTTGGATTGGTGCAAAGATTCTTATCCACTTTCGAAGCTTTTTTTGGACTCCTTGGGCTTTTGGTCATCCCATTCTGCTTATTCGAAGGTCATTTTTTACCTTCTTTCTAAGTTGTAAGAATCTCCTCAACATTAGTATACTTCTCAACTCAACCAAGCAACTCAATAAGATCTTTCGGTGATTGTTTTGCTAGTAAGAAGCTAAACCTAAAGTCCTTTAGGCCACCCATAGGAGCTACAATAGCTATTGAGGTATCCAAGTCTCTAAACTTTGGTGCCTCTGAGTTGCTTTGAGTTAAAGCACTAGTAGTAGTTCCTTAGCAATTTATCCTTCTTCTACTCAATAGTCATCAACATCGCAAAGGTCTTCTTGTGTTTTCTGTTATGACTAAGTGGCCGATGAAGATTTGGTTGACTTACTGAAAGAAGTTCATTGATATTGGTCTGAGTCTGGAGTACCACATCCGAGCAGCTTTCTTAAGGGTTGTAAGGAAGGCTCTGTGATGGGTGACGAAAAAAAAAATTGATGAATGAAGGGATGATGATGTGTTCTAAGTGATTAACCACCTTTAATGAGCATTTAAACCCAAGCTATGGATGAATTCATGCATGGAAAGGATGAAGAACATCAAGCCAAAAGCAGAAATCTAAACACCCTTGGGCAAGCTTCTTTCAAAGAAATAAAAATTAAACAGGATCTAAAGGTATGAAAACCTTCAAACTAAGTCAAGCTACCTTTAAAGACCTCATATCCAAAGGATCAAAAGGGTTTTTCTTTCCAACAATGAAGTAAGAGCTTGGAGTGGAAGGAATGCACTCAACACTCAAAGAACTAAGGGTTGGTTGGCAAGATCTACCCTCCTTACTTAAGAACTCACCTTGGTACTTGATCCTTGACATGGAACCATCATCCTCAACTCCAAAATCCTCAAGAGAACTTGCAAGCGATTAGAAGTAAGGATGTGAAGGCAAAGGAATTGAAGAAAATAAAAAAAATTCAAACAAGGAAAGAAAGGGTTTGAAAAAATTACTGAAACTTGGGTAGCACTTATCCTTCTTTCTGAAACTCTTATAGAACCTTGGCAGAATGGATTAGAGTAACAAATTGGGCCTCTCACCCTCTCCCTTAAGGAGTGACATAGTTCTAAGACTAGGGAAACAAGAGCCTCAACTGAAACCAAGGGCATCTCATGCACTCCATGCTCAAAAAGAAACAAGGCACTTTGCAAAAAACCCAAATAAACTTGATTTTATTTCTCAAACTTCCTTCTTTTCACAAGAGGGAAAGCTTAGCCCTATTTATAAGCCAAAAGGACTTTCAAAAATTTCAGCCAAAAGAGATCATAACTAATTACAAAAGAGCATAACTAATCCAAGGATTAATTTAAACCATAGAATCTCCAGCTCTCTTCATGCCTCTAAATACCCAGCTTTGTGTACAGCACTAGCTTTGTGCATAGATTGCTGCATTAGTCAGATTAGACAATGCTCCCTATCCCACAAATAGATATTTCATCAGATAGGGTAACCTGCGTCAAAGTAGGGAGACAAGTTGAATATCAGAAAGATGCTATGGTTTAAATGATGGAACTTTGCAATCAATGATTTATTCAGAACATATAGAGACATTTAAACAAGTAATTAAATAACAGAACTTTTATACCTTCCAACACCCTAAATAAAACCAGTCTAACAAACACTAGCATGATTATACAATAGTTTTCCTTTAAATACAGAATCCATTGTCTTTATCTGACATTAAAAATCTATACATCATTCATTTGAAATTTCAGAACATGCCTGAGATCCAATATCTGTTGGTCACTTGAAACTAAACCTTATGACTCCAATTTTTAACTCTGGAACATCTATTAGACTTTGTCTTAATAGACGCTTTTATAACTTGTTTCCCCGAGTCACTTAAGCTTTCTTTTGTTTCCCAGTCTTCCTTAAAATTCAGTCATATTTTTCTTCTTTTCAAAAAAAAAAAAAAAAAAAGGTAGGTGAATCCAGACCTGTATTTAAGATACTTGATAAACAATTTTTTGGATCCTAAAATCAAAAGTACATTGGACTTCTCTAGGATTCAATTTAGGTAAGAAGGATCTCTTGTGTACTAAACACAGACAGCAGAGGCTTAATAATTTATTCAGCACGGCAATTTCGTGGGAGTTCCATATTTTTGAAGGGAGTTGACAATTGCTGCAGCTTCATCTGTTTAACCCATAAGGAACTAATTAGTGGGATCAGGTCTAAAAATAAACCCAAAACCAATTTGGATTTCATCCAAGTCCAGGTCCCATGACAAAGCCAAAATCAACTTTGACCAAACGAAATCAACCAACTTGCACCATATAAAGGTCTCTCTCTCTCTCTTTGCCTAAAAAGAGCTTTGTAGCATGTGCTTAGCAAACATGCGAGAAGTACACTTTAGATATACTGACATTCTTAAAACCAGCTCTCAACACATGCAAAATCAAGCATGCCCTTGATTAGGTTCGTTTGACCTATGAACTGCTTCTATGGCCATTATAGTTATCAAATGCTCACAAAATTAAGGATCCCAACCATGGTTTCAACAAATAGAAGCATTGAATTTTTACAGGACAAGATCCCACCTGCAGAATTGCAGATACTTAGCCTGAAGAACCAGACAACTGTCCAAGTTCTAGCAACCTCCTGACTTTAGGTTTTTGTTCCACAATCTCCAATCAGATGTAGTTTAACTGAATTATATGTCATGGTAGAACAGCTTCCAAACCACAATCATCACTTGGTTCCCATTTTGACTCTAATTTCATCACAGAATAATTGAGATCACAGAAATCTGTAAAAATCTAATTGTTGCAAGGAATGAAAGTAACTTCAAATTTGTCAGAGGGTCTTCATGAAGAAGTTGATCATTTAGCAATATATAATTGCTAGTAATTAACTCAGGTTCAGTTCCCTTGACCTACTTTAGGTAATGTTTGATAGAAAAATAGCTATCCCTAGATAAGTGTACAGATAGAGTTTATCCAAAAGGATAGCTGAGAGAATAACCAGCTTTTTATAATAACAATTTTGTCCTCAAAGGATAAGTTCAGGGAAAAATAGCTATTCCTCCATTCCCTAAGGAATAAGTTCATGGGTTATCCCTCTGGTTAACTTTTTTCCGACTTATCCTTCGTAGTTATAGCTTTTTTGGGAATAAGGGGGGATATATAACTTTTTTGGGAATAAGGGGGGGTCCCTATTTCAAACACACCCTTAGTGTGCAAATAGCAATCAATTGTGCATAATCTTGGTTAATATTTTCTTCAACAAGCTGTATATTTTCATTTTGCTCACTAAAATTCTAAAGTTCCCTCACTTGAATGCATAATCCTCCCAGGACTTCACATTCTGCAGACTTAAAAACCAGTCCAGTGCACCAAAATTGACTCTTTAGGCCGCTCGGAAAGAAACCAGTGTTTCAACACCCACCAATGTCTGTTCTTCTCTCTAGAGACCTCTTCCATAATGCTTCAGGTAACCGTAATGGCCACTCTCATTTTAACAAGCTCTTTCGTTTTTCACAAGCAAATTAATTTGCTGAAGTGTATCATTTTCAAAATAAGTTTATGCTAGAGAAGCATAACAGAGACAAGAGACTTACTGTATATAGAGTAGGCAAAATATTATTCTCTCCCCTAAAACTTTGATGTCATTATTTGAAAGTTCTGCATGTGAATTACCTTCGGTGACTTAATTTGAAACATTTCTGAAATCAAAAATCAACTGAAAGGATACAAAAATAATCATACTCCAACCATGAGTTGAGGGTTGCATCGTTCAAACAGCTAGAACCCTTTGGTGCTCCTTTTGGTATAACACCTTACCCTCTAAAGGCAGGAAGATATTCTAACAAGAGATTACAACAGTAAGGACAAAGGAAGTATTTTCTCTGCTCTTACTCGCCAAGAGCTGGCCCAATGTTTGCAAGCTCTAATAATATATAAGAAAGGGCAGATAGAAGACTTGTTGTAATTCATAGACATATAAATATCATACAAGATTCTTATGAATAATTTAATCAATAAGCATGTTACAACCAAAAAAAAAAGATTGTACATGTATAGTTGATAGCAAGGTCTATCCTACCGACTTATAAGATATCAGTACGATGCCAAGCTTTGATTCGGTATGAATCAAACCGATTCGAAGCGAGTGGAACCGCCTTATACCATCTAGTACCAACCCATAGCACCTAATATCTAGTAATATTATGGTTAAGAATAAGAAAAGAATTGGTACCCTATCTCGATATAAGGAGTGTATTGTACCATATCAATCCGGCAATATATCGATCCGGCAATATACCAATACGGTTTTCGATAGTGATTTCATGAACCTTGGATGATGGGCTTTATTTTGTTAGGTCAAGGATAAATAAAGATGGCAATTTTCTTCGTTTGGCCATGTATCCGACCGGTACCATTTCTAATGGGTCGAGGAATTTTCGGTTTAAATAGCTTAATGGGTAAACGAGTAAATGGCCGTTAATGGCTAAACGGGTAAACGGTCGGGGATTGTATCCTTCACCCTATCTCCGTTAGCTTTAATATAATATATTTAAATCATATATATATAATATTAAAAATTTAAAATAAATAAATATATATACTAAAAAATCTAGTAAAACACGTTTGAATCTCCCTGTCTGTTCTCTTCTTTCATGCAACCACTGAACATCAGAACCAAAGCTTTTTATTAGTATTTTTAAGCTTTCAATAAATTATAAATTTAATGAAATAATTTTATTTTATTATGTAAATGGTCAAACAGATACCCACTGGGTATCCGTTTACCTGACCGGGTATCCTCATTCCCGTCCTGTTAACTATAACGACTTGACATGACAAAAAACGGGAAGGTTTTTCCTAATGGGGACGGGGACGAGGACCGATAGAGGCCGCCCTGGGCCGTCATCAGGCCATTGCCATCCCTAAGGATAAGATCCCATGATTATAGGTCAAAGTTATTTTGGGACCTTCTTATGACTGATATTTCAGGTCCCAACAGAACGTCTCATGAAATGAATGAATTACTATCCCAAATGCGAGGACAGGATCGTCCCACCATTGTCCTAACGTCCCAATCAACGCATCTTAGGACACCTCTAACTCAAGTATCGGGATGAAACAAGATGCTGCAAGGATATGGACACAAGAATCGAATTCATACACATATTTGAGTCTCAAACTTGGCTATAACAAAATACTAGATGAGGAATGGGTTTTGAAATGTATTGATATTGCCTATAAAAGATACTATCAACAATTCTATTGGTACTGAGACCATTAAAAGAACATCCAATAACTTATTGGACACTGTATGAAGCATTTGAAAGGGAATATATAGAAAAGTATACAACAACAACAAGCCTTAATCTCAAACAAGTTGGAAGAATATATAGAAAAGTATACATTTAAATATTTGTATACAAATATTAAAAGATATTATTTGTTAAGGTCTTCCTATATCCATATCTTCCATCCAAGCTTCCTAATTAGCGTAAAGATTTTTTTTTTAAAAAACAACATTTTGCAAGATATTTTAACATTTGCATTCCTTATCCAATCTCTAAAAAGAAGAAAAATTCATTTTTAACATTATTACAATGAGTAAAACCATTGCATGAGCAGTCCAACTCTTTACCAAACTCTAGGATCTATAAACAAAATAAAAATAAAAGGATAAGTATCGAAGTGTTTGATGCAAATCTAATTTGAATGCATATCAAAATAGATTTCAAAAGCTCGATGCAAGTGTCCATGTAACATAATGAACAAATAATATTAAATGCAGAAAATGTAAATAGGCAATTTGTCCCCAAAAAATATACAGTAGTAATGACAGAACTGAGATGAAACAATAAAAACAGTATCAATAAAATTACATAAAAAGGAGAATAGAGGTCCACCTCAAGAGAACTAAGAAAATGGGCAGCAAGAATAAAGTGATTCTAGGTTTCCTTTATGTAGTATCACAAGTAGTTTGTAAAAATGACATGGTTTCAAGCGTCAGCTATGTTGGTCTTGTCCTTTTTTTTTTTTTTTTTTTTGGGGGGGGGGGGGGGGGTGGCCGTGGGGGGAGAGCATGATACAGTGCATATACATGCATGCCAGCAGGTGATTGCACACACACTAGCACCGATACTTCTAAGGAAAAGAGAACTGAAATCAAATGGAATAACTGCTCTTTAGGACTTTTGCTTATAATGTACTAGGCATCAATTTGGGGAGGCTAAATGACTAGAACAACCCTCTAAGCCAGCCATTTATTGCTCAAAGTCAAGGCCCTATATGAGTAAAAGCAATACAAAATGGTGCCTAAGATATTATCTGTCCACTATATGTGTCCAAAATTCTCTAGCATTTTCCACTACAATAGGTTATGCATGTCATGGAGTTCCTTCATTTTTCTGCCACCAAGCTTTGATGAAGGAAAAAGGAGACATAGCCTTCTAAATGAATAAAAGTGGTTTTGACCTTATTTTTATCCAACTTTTCCCAAACAAGGTGATAATCAGCTTCTATATTTCAGGTGCATTTGTAGCACACATGATTTTAAACATTGTAGTTCTAGAGCTTCTCTTACGTTCAAAGTTCAAACAAAATTCTTTCATGAATTGGTGTCTTAATTAACTCAAGTTTTCACAGTGTCATCACCACATCACTCACCAAGCAAGTAGCAACAACCAGAATATAACTGATAGAACTAAGAAGAATAATAACAAAGATACTTCTGAAATAATACAGCTTTATACTAAGAAAGTCATCTGCAAAGACTACCTTATTGAATCTGATAGAAAGTGGGCACTGAAAAGATAGAAACTTCAATGGACTTTAATGCCAAAGTAGTTTTAGAGATGGCTCAATAGGCATTAAGGAAAGAGTCCACACCTCCCCCCCCCCCAACACACACACACACACACACAAAATTCATGAATCTTTATTCATGAAGGATCAAGACGAAGCCCCAGCCAAAGTTCCTTTCTCAATTTGTCACGAACAAATAAGACCCACATTCAAAAAAAGAGGTTTCATCAAGTTTGTGAAAAATGTTGTTTCAATTAATACATTATACCTAAATAAGGCATAAATTGCACTTTATGCATTATGAAAAATAAGGCATACTTTAAGCAATGAAATAAATGCCAAGAAGACATCATTTGGAAATAATGGAAAGAGAAAAAACTAACTTTTCTACATCATGAACATCATGATTCTCTCATGCAGAGAGCCAACATCTAACTTAACAGAGGACCACATGAGACCTAGATAGACTTGGACTTGGAGACTTGGTAAAACTTAAAGAATGTAAAGCCTGCTATTTGTATAAATCAACAAGTTAGACAACATAAATAAGGGTTACGACAATGAAAATTATGAGATAGATGCGTGACAAAACTTGAAAGCAAAGAGTCAGAGATAAATATTTAATGGATGCACAAGCTGCACCTGTGAGGAATGAAGATGTGGAGGATCAACTGAAATTGGTTCTTTTTCAGAAAGCACTTGCTCCTTAACATAAATTATGCAAAAAGAAAGAGAAAAAGATTGAAAGATAAGGTTCTGCTGACAAAGAACGTAATTCGTGATAAGAGTGCACATAAGCAACCAATTTAGAAGACAATCCAGACAGCTGGAATAAGGCTTGCTACTTAGGGCCATGATTTTCTCTATTGAATGATGATTATACTTGCATCCTCAACGCAGATTACAAAAACAGAAGCGCATAATTGTCCCAAACAAACTATATTTATTTAGTACTGCAGATTATTTCAAGAAGTTAACAATCTTCTTCCCAGTACAATCTTGCATAAGTCAAAAATCAGTACTCCAACATACACAAGAACCATTGACGAGCAGCAGCATGATTAAAGAGAAAACCAAAATGCATCCAAATACAGCAAGCGGGCCCAACTCACAGCTTCAATCCTGAGCCAACTTCTTCCGAGCAGCCCTCGCATTATCATACTCAAACTCGAGCACATTAGGTATATGCGACGTGTCCTTGATGCACAAGAATCTCCCTACCGCACTCTCCTCGATCGCTGGGAAATACTCCACCAGCATACTATACACGATCCAGAACCACCCCACCCCAAGCACCAGCCCCAGAGCCGCCCCAGCAAACACCTAGCCACCATTCGAACAAAATAAAAGAAAACCGTCATCAAGAAACCAACCGCCGAAAAATTGGGGTGAAAGTAAACGGAGGAGGAGGAAGGGATGAGGAAATCAAGAACCTCACCTGGGCGACGGTGTGGTAGCCCAAGTAGACCCTGGAGTACATGGTGAGCACCGCCAGGGGCCAGGTAAGGCCGGCGAGGAAGAGGCGGGAGCGGGGGGAGGAGACGCCCACGAGGCCTTTGTAGCAGAGGAGGGTGAAGTAGGCGGCGAAGAAGAACATGAACTGGGAGTGGGAGGAGGGCCAGCCGTGGGAGTCGCACGTCTCTAGGGCGACGCAGGTGGGCGGGCGGGACTGCTGGACGGAGGTCTTGACGAGCTCGTTGAGGACCTGAGACACGATGAGGCCCAGCGCGAAGCACGCGCCCTTGAGCTCCCGCCGGAAGAGGAAGTGAGTCACGAACCCCCCCAGGCTTATGAACACCGGAATCAAGGAGACCCAGGCCAAGAAGTGGCCCAGCGAGTCTCCACGCCGGTACCGGACGTGGGTCAGCGTCACGGCCTTCAGCGCCGCCGCCGAGGGACTCGTCATCCGTTTGCCGGCGGTTGTAGATCGGAGGGCGAAGCCACCACTACCTTTTTTTTTTTTTTTTTTTTTTTTTTGCCTTCTGTTTTATTATGTCGCGAATTTGAAGAGACAAAGGGGTGGGGAAGGATCGCGGGGAAGGAGACGAGAGGAGAGGAGAGGAGAGGGGAGGGGAGCCAACGGTTTGACCTTTCGAGGGAGGATGGAGGATCGAGCGTGGGGATAGGGATAGAGAGGACGGTGGTCGGTACGTGCCTGAGAGACACGTGGATTGGAGAGTGGAATTAGGTCCGGCGAGGTGGTTGCTGGATTTGGAGGTGGGGAGCAGGGCCAGGGCAATCCGAGAGGAGTCGGGATGTGGAAGACGACGTGCGATTGTGCGAACGAGGATTGCCCCGCGTCTCGGATAGGTTCGAAGAAGGGAAAGGCTTTAATATTGGTTAAAAAAAAAAAAATCAAACGTATTGATATAAAAGCTACATGCTAAACAAACGTTGATAATTTACTAAAACTGAATGCCTGTAACTCAACCCAACATCACGTTAATTTCTTTTGACTTATTCTTAATATTTTGATTTGAATTTTAGTAAAGGATATTTATTGTACTCTTAAAAGTAATTAGACTTTGATTTTATACTTGTAATTAATTCTTTTTCCTTTACTTTTAATTAGCATGAATAATAAATTAAAAATTTGTCATTGTATTATATTATATAAGTGAAACTACTATAATAATTATTTTAATTCTTATTTTTAAATCAATTATCTTATTATTAATTCTATATAAAATATTAACTTTCCATTTCAAATATAATTCATAAGAAACTATCTCCTACAAGAAATCAATTCTAAATGTAAATAAAACTTGGTTATGTCATCTTTAAGAAAATGGTTAAATCATACCCATATATCTTGGTTAATATTTTCTTTCTTGCTCCATAATTTCTTCTTGCTCTTAATTAGCATGAATAGAAAATTAATTTTTTTATCATTGCATTTTTAATTATATATTGAAATTTCTCACAATTGTATTTAATTTTATTTTTATCAAAGCAATTGTCATCTTTTAATTATATTAATTTTGGGCCAAGTTATATATTCTAGACCAATAATAATCTATTTCATAAGCTATAAAAATATAACTTATAAGAATCCATTTTCTTGTAAGAAACATATAAAAGAAATATACCATCTTGTTGACGCCAAATTACCGGCCTCGAGCGTCCGGTCGCCTCCTCCAGCGAGCTCCTCGCGCCTGCAAGCAAGTCCTGAGGGCCGAAGATTTCGGCGGAGACCCTCCGACGCTCAAGTCAGTGGTCTGGGCAACAGCAGTGAGCTTGAGGAAGCTCGAGAGAGAAAGAGAGAGATGGCTCCTAGAAGAGCCCTCTTTGTGAGCGTTTTGGGGGTGTAACGAGTGTATTACCTGGTCGGGAGTCCCTCTTACCCATCTTATAGGCGCTTAAGAGTTTGTCTGGCTTGAGTGGTTGAGGCCTTGTAATGATGACCTTGATGGGTGAAGTGTCAGAGCTGACGTCTGTGAGGAATGGGGTTCTACCACTTGTCAGAGCATTTAAGGTGATGGCAGCAATGGCAGAGCTTGCTTCCTTCTTTGATATATCAGGACTGCAGGTCAAGTCCCATCAAGGTGAGTGGCTGCAGCTGGTTGGTGGGTCATATTCCACCGGAGAGGGGAAAGCGGGGGCCATCCTCCCCGGCCAGGAAGTGCCGAGGCGGGGCCGGCCAGGAGTGCCGGGCAGCTTGGCTTGGACGTGCCGGGGCCGGCTGGAAGGTGCCGGGGCCGCCTCGCTTGGACACGCCGGGGCCGGATAGGAAGGTGCCGGGGCCGCTTGGCTTGGAGGTGCCGGGGCCGGTTGGGAGGTGCCGGGGCCGGTTAGGAAGGTGCCGGGGCCGCTTGGCTTGGAGGTGCCAGGGCCACCTCGCTTGGACACGCCGGGGGCCGGCTAGGAAGGTGCCGGGGCCGGCTGGGAGGTGCCGGGCCGCCTCGCTTGGACACGCCGGGGCCAGCTAGGAAGGTGCCAGGGCCGCTTGGCTTGGTCACGCCAGGGCTGGCTGGAAGGTGCCGGGGCCGCTTGGCTTGGAGGTGCCGGGGCCGCCTCGCTTGGAGATGTTGGAGCCGGCTGGAAGGTGCCGGGCCGCCTCGCTTGGACACGCCGGGGCTGGCTAGGAAGGTGCCGGGGCCGGCTGGGAGGTGCCGGGCCGCCTCGCTTGGAGGTGCTGGGGCCGCTTGGCTTGGAGGTGCCGGGGCCGCTTGGCTTGGAGGTGCCGGGGCCAGCTAGGAGGTGCCGAGGCCGCCTCGCTTGGACACGCCGGGGGCCGGCTAGGAAGGTGCCGGGGCCGGCTGGGAGGTGCCGGGCCGCCTCGCTTGGACACGCCGGGGCCGGCTAGGAAGGTGTCGGGGCCGCTTGGCTTGGACGTGCCGGGGCCGCTTGGCTTGGAGGTGCCGGGGCCGGCTGGGAGGAGCCGGGGCCGCCTCGCTTGTACACGCCGGGGGCCGGCTAGGAAGGTGCCGGGGCTGGCTGGGAGGTGTCGGGCTGCCTCGCTTGGACACACCGGGGCCGGCTAGGAAGGTACCGGGGCCGCTTGGCTTGGCCATGCCGGGACCGGCCTTGGAGCCGTCGGCCATTGGGGCCGTCGGCCATGGAGCTGTCGGCCGTTGGGGCCGTCGGCCATGGAGCTGTCGGCCGTGGAGCCGTCGGCCATGGAGCTATCGGCCTTGGGGCCGTCGGCCTTGGAGCCGTCGGTCATTGGGGCCGTCGGTTATGGAGCTGTCGGCCTTGGGGCCGTCGGCCTTGGAGCTGTCGACCGTCGGGGTTCGACCTTAGAGCAATTGGGTATGCGTGGCTTTATGAGGCCATAAATGTTACCGTGGCCGAAGGGCCCTTTGGAGGCCAAAGGGGGGCTCCGTCGGTTTCCTTCCTTCACGGTTCTCTAACAGCGTTGGATCAGCCACATCAGATGCCCCCTCGCCCTGAGACGAAGCGGGTCCACCCCAGCAAGGCGAAAGGGGTGTTACCTCCCAAGTGGCTGATCCTCGCCTGATGCAGGGCTTCATGCCTGGCTGGTGCAAGGCTTTATCCGTCGACGGTGTTGGGCTTCATGCCTGGCTGGTGCAGGGCTTTATCCGCCGATGGGTGCCGGGATTCATGCCTGGCTGGTGCAGGGCTTTATCCGCCGATGGGTGCCGGGATTCATGCCTGGCTGGTGCAGGGCTTTATCCGCCGACGGGTGTCGGGCTTCATGCCTGGCTGGTGCAGGGCTTTAGGTGCCGATGGGTGTCGAGCTTCGTGCCTGGCTGGTGCAGGGCTTTTTGTGCCGTCCGGGGTCGGGCTTCATGCCTGGCTGGTGCAGGGCTTTAGGTGCCGATGGGTGTTGGGCTTCATACCTGGCTGGTGCAGGGCTTTAGGTGTCGATGGGTGTCGGGCTTCATGCTTGGCTGGTGCAGGGCTTTTTGTGCCAACCGGGGTCGGGCTTCATGCCTGGCTGGCGCAGGGCTTTTTGTGCCAACCGGGATCGGGCTTCATGCCTGGCTGGTGCAGGGCTTTTTGTGCCGACCGGGGTCGGGCTTCATGCCTGGATGGTGCAGGGCTTTTTGTGCCGACCGGGGTCGAGCTTCATTCCTGGCTGGTGTAGGGCTTTATCCGCCGACGGGTGTCGGGCTTCATGCCTGGCTGGTGCAGGGCTTTTTGTGCCATCCGGGGTCGGGCTTCATGCCTGGCTGGTGCAGGGCTTTAGGTGCCGACGGGTGTCGGGCTTCATACCTGGCTGGTGCAGGGCTTTTTGTGCCGTCCGGGGTTGGGCTTCATGCCTGGCTGGTGCAGGGCTTTAGGTGCCGACGGGTGTCGGGCTTCATGCCTGACTAGTGCCGGGCTTTTTGTGCCGTCCGGGGTTGGGCTTCATGCCTGGCTGGTGCAGGGCTTTAGGTGCCGACGGGTGTCAGGCTTCATGCCTGGCTGGTGCAGGGCTTTTTTGTTGCTGAGGCAAAGTTGAGGACGTTGAGTGCCTTTTGAACCCTAAAGGGCGACCTGAGAGTTGAGAGTCGTCAGGAGCCTTTTTAACCCCGAAGGGCGACCTGAGAGTTGAGAGTCGTCAGGAGCCTTTTTAACCGAGCTGGCCTCGGGCTTTAGCGCCGATGGTACATCAGGTTTTGAGTGCCGACCGAAGTCGAGCTTTTTGGATCCGATGGTACACCGGTCTTCGGTGCCAATGGTATATTGGGCTTCTGGGACGCCAACGCGAGGTTGGTCTTCCCTGCATGACATTTTTAAGTATCAATGAATGGAAATTGTCTTAGGTGCAGCATACTTAGCTCTTGTAGCACCCCCTGTTTTTCCTTTTATGGATTTAAGCACTTCTGCCCGCTGGTGGTCTGCCCCCCAAGAAGTCATGTTAGGACGGAGCCTGGAGTTGGTTGATGACTAGCTCCTCTCCGAAATGAAGTTGGGGACCCATCTTCGAAGTGCGGTGAAGAGAGAGATGGGATCCAGAGCTAGCGGTCGTTGGAGCGGAGCCACGAACGAGGGTCGGAGTCGGACTCGGGAGCCAGAGGTCGCCGAGGGAGGCCCAGGCAGCTAGCGGCCGTTGAAGATGAACGGCCCGGAGAGTCCGCTGAAGACGGACGGCTAGAAGAGAGGATGTTGCTGGGAGTTATAGGATTCGGGCAGCCTCCACATTGGTCCAAGGCAAGGGGCCCTCTAGCTTCCACGGTCTCTCTCTCCTTCCGCTGAGTTGATGACCTGCCCCCCAGAAAACTACGTTGATTGAAGGCGGGGGGCACCAGTGCTGAAATCCAAGGGCAGGCTCTTGCTGGCTAACGAGCCTGAGCCTTAAACTGCCGATGAGCTCCAGAGAAATATGACAGTGGTGATTCTCTCGCTGGGGAGATCTCTCACCGGATGGATGGTGGATGGCTTGAGCGACAACTAAGGAAGCAGCATGGGCTCTTGTTTGTTGCTGTAAGGCCACGAAATATTGCTCCCGTAGCTTTTGGGCAGCTGCCATTGATGTTTGGACTTGCAGAGTAAGGGTGGCATGATGCTCTGCCTGAATGGCCCGAGATAGTGGTGACGATGGGGCAGAGAGCCAGCCTCTTGTCGGTCAGCTTATTGAGGGTGCCCCCCCAGCATTACTGGCGGAAGCTCCATGGGTCTTTGTCATCACCATATTTTTATCCACCATTATTGTCGTAGAGGGAGTGAGAGCTTGTAGCTTAGTGTCACAGAACTCTGCCTTCTCCCCCTACCTGGCGCGCCAATCTGTTGACGCCAAATCACCGGCCTCGAGCGTCCGGTCACCTCCTCCAGCGAGCTCCTCGCGCCTGCAAGCAAGTCCTGGGGGCCGAAGATTCCGACGGGGACCCTCCGACGCTCAAGTCAGTGGTCTGGGCAATAGCCGTGAGCTTGAGGAAGCTCGAGAGAGAAAGAGAGAGAGATGGCTCCTAGAAGAGCCCTCTCTGTGAGCGTTTTGGGGGTGTAACGAGTGTGTTACCTGGTCGGGAGTCCCTCTTACCCATCTTATAGGCGCTTAAGAGTTTGTCTGGCTTGAGTGGTTGAGGCCTTGTAATAATGACCTTGACGGTGAAATGTCAGAGCTGACGTCTGTGAGGCATGGGGTTCTACCACTTGTCAGAGCATTTAAGGTGATGGCAGCAATGGCAGAGCTTGCTTCCTTCTTTGATATGTCAGGACTGCAGGTCAAGTCCCATCAAGGTGGTGGCTGCAGCTGGTTGGTGGGTCCTGTTCCACCGGAGAGGGGAAAGCGGGGGCCGTCCTCCCCGGCCAGGAAGTGCCGGGCGGGGCCGGCCAGGATTGCCGGGCAGCTTGGCTCGGACGTGCCAGGGCCGGCTGGGAGGTGTCGGGGCCACATCGCTTGGACACGCCGAGGCCGGCTAGGAAGGTGCCGGGGTCGCTTGGCTTAGAGGTGCCGGGGCCGGCTGGGAGGTGTCGGGGCCGCCTCGCTTGGACACGCCGGGGGCCGGCTAGGAAGGTGCCGGGGCCGGCTGGGAGGTGCCGGGCCGCCTCGCTTGGACACGCCGGGGCCGGCTAGGAAGGTGCCGGGGCCGCTTGGCTTGGCCATGCCGGGGCCGGCTGGAAGGTGCCAGGGCCGCTTGGCTTGGAGGTGCCGGGGCCGCCTCGCTTGGAGATGTCAGGGCCGGCTGGGAGGTGCCAGGCCGCCTCTCTTGGACACGCCGGGGCCGGCTAGGAAGGTGCCGGGGCCGGCTGGGAGGTGCCGGGCCGCCTAGCTTGGAGGTGCCGGGGCCGCTTGGCTTGGACGTGCCGGGGCCGCTTGGCTTGGAGGTGCTGGGGCCGGCTGGGAGGTGCCGGGGCCGCCTCGCTTGGACACGCCGGGGCCGACTAGAAGGTGCCGGGGCTGGCTGGGAGGTACCAGGCCGCCTCGCTTGGACACGCCGGGGCCGGCTAGGAAGGTGCTGGGGCCGGCTGGGAGGTGCCGGGCCACCTCGCTTGGACACGCCGGGGCCGCCTCGCTTGGACATGCCGGGGGCCGGCTAGGAAGGTGCCAGGGCCGGCCTTAGAGCCGTCGGCCATTGGGGCCGTCGGCCATGGAGCTGTCGGCCGTGGAGCCGTCGGCCATGGAGCTGTCGGCCTTGGGGCCGTCGGCCTTGGAGCAATTGGGTATGCGTGGCTTTATGAGGCCATAAACGTTACCGTGGCCGAAGGGCCCTTTGGAGGCCAAAGGGGGGTTCCGTCGGTTTCCTTCCTTCACGGTTCTCTAACGGCGTTGGATCAACCACATCACATCTTAACCATTTCTCTACTTTGAAATCTTAATCATATATTATTAATTATTTATTATATTCAATTAACTTTTCCATAAATTAAAAGAAAACTAAATTATGCATCTCTTTGATTTTTTTCATTCTTAAAGAACTCTTTCAACCCATCTTTTCATTTTTTTATTGTATACATTCTTTTTTTGGAGCTTGTTTCGATTAATTGCTGGGAGCTGCTGAGATATCTTTAATTGATTTTTGGCTAGAAAATATGTAAGATAGCTACTGATCGTTACCTAGATCAATAGTAATCCAAATGTATCCTTAACATTAGATCATTTTTTTACTAGATGTTGTCATCTAATGAGCCACCCATGCCTTTTTACTTCATATTAACTTTTTCCTACTAATGCAATAGTTTTTTGATAGCCTTTCCATGTTGAACTATTTCAACAATAAAGTTCTCTCCTTCAAAAAGTTTCATGTGAACAATTTACTATTGTTTAACCCATTTCTTTTTATCGTAAGTACTATATTCTTCTGGATTTTACATCAACTCCCGATGGAATTGATTACATATTTCCAATAATTTTCATTAGAAAATTGAAACATTCTTTTTACTTCATTAAGTTGTATGATTTATTAGTAATTTTGAGATTTAGTACATATTTTAATTTATCTTAAATATTTATTAAGTATGTAATTTATATATTTATAGATACAAGTGGAAAGAAATAAAAATATAAGTGCGAGGCAGATAAAAATCATCAATATTAAATACAATATTAAGTGAACATAGCTTATATTATTTTTAATATTAAATTTATATTATTTTTAATATAATTTTATACTTTATAAATATATTTTGTATGATCGGTGTATTTTATTAAAATTAAAAAAATTAGAAAATCGCTATTAGGCCAACTATTCTAAACGAAACAAAGTGTTAGGTATATTAAAATAATATGTGAATAAATTAAGTGTAATAGAAATGCGAATATTAAGATGAATATGCGATAAAATATTAAAAGATATAATTAGAAATAAACATAGAAAAGAAATGATAGAAATAATCTCAATTGAAGATAAAATGAGAGAAAATCGATTACGGTAGTTTGGTTATATACAATGTAGACCTTTAGATGCTTCAGATAGAAATAGTGATCTTTAAATAATCTATGTTAAAAATAAAGATAAAAATAAACTTAAATCAATATGAATAGAAATAATTAAAAATATATAATTATTTATTTTAAATATCTACTTGGTCCTGAATATAGCCGAGTATAGAGAAAGCGGAGATCCATGTAGTTGAAAAAAAAAAAAAAAGCTTAGATTAGTTGAGTTAGTATATTTATAAAAAAATTAAATATTTATAATTATATCATATGAAGTAATTATAAAAATTAATTAATTATGTGAAAGTAACTATAATTAACTGATCAAATCGGAGTGTCCAATGATCCATGAACCGCACCCCCGCGCTCGCTCGATTGCTGAGCTCTGCTCTCCATCTCTTCCCAGTTCCCAGGACCAGGTCTCACCGACGGAATCCACGAGCATTCGATGGCCTCGTTGGCTCTCCTAAACCCAGCCCTCGCTCTCCGCCCCTCGCCTTCCCCTCGCCGCCTCCCCAAACCCCAAGCCGTTCCGATCTCCTGCGGCCCCCGCGACAACCGGGGCCCGCTCCGCCGCGGCCGGACCCTCAGTACCGAGGCCATCCTCGCTATCCAGGCTCTCAAGCGCGCCCGCGGCGACGAGCCCAAGGTCGAACACATCGTCTCCACGACCCTCAGCCGCCTCATCAAGGCCGACCTTCTAGCCGCCCTCGCCGAGCTCCAGCGCCAGGACCAGTGGCGCCTCGCCCTCACCGTCTTTGCCGCCGCCCGCCACGAGCCCTGGTACAAGCCCGATTTCGCCCTTTACGCGGTGATGGTCTCCACCCTGGCGAGGTGCGGGGTGGCGGAGGAGATCGACACCCTGGTGTCAAATTTGTTGAAGGAGAAGGAAATGGAGGGAGGGATCTCCTCGGAGGGCAGACGGGGCTCGCGCAGCTCTTGAAGGCATTGATTGTGGCTGGGAGGGGGAAGGTTTTGAGGGACGTTTATAGGGAGATAAAGAGGGGGGGTTGCGACATGGATGAATACTTGTTTAAGGTTATGATCAAGGGGTTGAAGAGATTAGGGGAAGCAGAGGCTGCCGACGAGGTGGCGAAGGATTATAAGGTGTGGTTCGAGGGTGGTGCGGTGACCGAGCCGCTACCTGTTTGATGGAATGCTTCACCTAAGAGTAAAGGTTAGCTGCCTTGCGATAAATCTCCGACCCTAGTTCTCTGCTGTATGATTCAGTAGCGGGCTCCAGGTCGGAGATCAGTTGGTTGAGTAGGTTGTATTGCATATTATTTTGGAACCATGTATGGATGGAAAACTTATTACAGCAAGAAAAACACTGTTTCTTTACAACTGATTGCTCTTCTTTAACTCATTTTCTTTACAACTGGTTGCTCTTCTTTTCCTACTTTCGTGAAGCAGCGGTCTAGATGATCAGGAGTTGGTGTGCTTCATGATAGTTGCGTCTTTTGATTCCAAATGCAGCTTTTAAGTGAATTTGCAATGGACGTGAAAGCAGGAGTGTGGCCATTGTGCATGGTCTATACTTGCAGGCCTGAGTCTACCTCCAGGTATTTTCACTCTGATTATTCCCTTAACATATCTGCTTGCGGTCTTTAACGTGACAGATGACGAAAAAAACGTGCCAGTGGGCTAATGTTTCAGACCAGGACCTCAATGCAGGTCGGATGTAAGCTGGAAATAGAGGACTTTTGGCCCATTTAGCATGGGACAAAAGGGATATGCATGCAAACTGAATGGAATATACCTACTGTGAATGAAGTCAAATAGTTAGCTAGCTCAAGTTCGGACATATTGTCCCTCTAATTTAGGTTCAAGGGCTACCACACACCTTGGATGTAGGATCCAAGAGAATTTAAGTTGGCTATGTTAGACACCAACCAAACATGGGGTTTTAAGAGAGTGGGAACCCTAAAACAGAGTCCCTGAGGAGCAGCTCAACAAGAGTCCCCAAGGACTGAATGAAGCGGATGAGAAAGATGAAATAGATGATGATCCCCTTACGAAGGACAAAGCCCTTAAATGACCTTTATTAAGTTACCTATGGACCATTGCAATCATATGACGTTATGAATATGATGGTGACTCTCTGGTTTGCAATAGGCTGCCTTGTTGCAAAGAAATAGTCTCCGCACACCATGGATCAATTGTTTCCATAGATAGTTTTCCACCCCAAAAGGTTGGAGATTGGTCCAAACAATTATATCGGACAGCTGCAGTGTAAATACGGCCTTTGGGGCTTTGGGCTAACAACTAGAGCCAGGACTGAGTCACAAAGTCGATCAGACAGCTCAAGAAGAGATCTTACTGAAATGTGCAACTTGTTAATCATGCCATGACAAATTGAATCGTGCGACCCCACTGTCTAACGATTAAGATGCTAACACATTGCATATATTAAAGAGATATACCCAGCTAAACACTTAAGGTGCCATTACGCAACCTGAATTCTTTTCAAAACAAAGGAGATGAGATATGCATGCATGCATGATTGTATATGCCTGACATTCCATGCAGGTTCAGGGTTCAAACTGTTGGTGGTATTCCCACCGTATTACTTGAGGGGGGGAAAAGAATGGCAATGCAATGGTGTTCATCAAGCACATACCAATGGCATTCAAGCAAGCACTAGCAGACTTGTTTAGCAATTCCATTCTATATTGATTTCCAACTAAATATAGTTTACGCCACATCAAATGGTGAACTGTTGATGTTTCCAAGCTCAGCATAGAACTAGACTTCAAGAGGTAAAATTTTAAAGCATCTGAACTAAACGTACAACCAGAGGATGAGCACTATGATAAAGATTTCTCGCTAGTTTTGTAAGCAGCGCTTTTACTCTCCTGGAGCAGAGATCCCTCGCTTAAGCCTTTCCCTCTTCAACTTCTTTTGAGAGATAGGCTTCTTCTTCTTTGATGGAAGGGTCCTTTGTGCGTACATGTAGAGAGCATAGTTTCCAACAAGGAAAAACAGCACGAGACTGCCAACAACCAGCAAGACCACAAGCCCTGGGTTCAACCCTTTTGATGCCTCCTCCCTGACCAAATTTCCTGTGGAAAAGAATGATGGCCGTCTCATCACAGAACTGAAGAGCTAATGGAAAGCAGGAAAGGAGTCAAGGAAAATAGAAATGCTTATATTCAAACAACAGCCACAATCATAATTCACAGTTAGATAGATGGAAAACAAACCATTATTCACATTGTGTGTGTGTGTGAGAGAGAGAGAGAGAGAGAGAGAGAGAGAGCACTAAGACAAATGAGATTAGAATACAAAATACTAAAGATCATAAAAACACAATGAGGAAAAGGTGCAAAAGGATAAAAATATATTTCCATGACTACTTAAAGTTGACCAGAAACTAAATGGCAAAGAAAGGAAACGAAGTACGGATATTCAATATCCTTAAAGTTGTGGTAAGATTGGGGTGATATTCCAATAAAAAAACCGTGAATGGTAAGAAAATTTCTTCAACAGAGTTGTTTCTTCCAAGATGCAACAAAGTTCTTCAAAGCATGAAATATTCAAAGAACTAGTTGCAATAACTAATGGCTTTGATACCATTAACATGGATTAATCAGAATACAACCTTCAGATGTAAAGCAAAAGATTCAGCAGAATTCGAGCGTACAATACCTTATATCACTCGCATTCATGATAAAGGATACATGCATAGCATGGAAAATTGTGGACAGCAACAACTAGCCAAATTTAAAACATCTAGTGCACTGAAATGGGCATTGATAAAACATTGCAATCAAGTTTTTGGTTATGGATTTATTTCAAGATTACAATTCATTCTTTTGAGAATACTGAGAAAGGCTTTACATCATTATAATCACCAAGAATACAAACAACAGGTTCCTGACTAGCTGTTGCTGTAAGTACTGTTGGGCTTTTCTTAGTCAACTCAATTCAACTCATCTAAGCCTTTTTCCAACTACATGGGGTTGGCTACATGAATCTGCTTCCTTCATTCTGCTCTATTCAAGACTAAATCAACACTCAAATTACAAATACTAATATCTTTTTTAATTATTTTTGTTCATTTTAGTTTAGATCGACCTCTACCTCTATTCTTATCATATATTATTAAAAGATCACTCTTACTAACTTGAGCATTTAGAGGTCTTCGTTGTATATGTCCAAACCATCGTAATCCATTTTTTCACATTTTATCTTCAATTGGGGCTACGCCAATCATTTCTCGTATATGTTTATTTCTAATTCTATCTTTTAAAGTTTTACCACATATTCATTTTAACATGCATATTTTTGTTACACTTAATTTATTCACATGTTGTTTTAGTATTGTCCAACACTTTCTTTTCCCAAAACATGTTGGGCTTTTCTTAGTAAATTATATAAAGAGAAAGGGCAAATAAGAAAGGGTAAATAAGAAAGTTTTGACTATGAATATGCATGGGATCACATTGCAAATGATAAACATTGTAGATCACTGGATGGTTTGGAGAATTTCGGATGCCTGCAACTACTGTGCCAAAAACTTGTTTCTAAATGTTCATGCGATCTCTGGTAAGGTCTCATTAGTTCACCTCCCTCAAAAGAAGAAACAAAATGGCTGCATCAATTCACCACCCAGGCAGTGCTGTGCAATATACTTTTAACTCTGCAATGTGCACACTATGACAGGTAAAAGGAATTAGTCTCTAATGAATTGTGCCTTGCAAACTGTTCCATTAGTTCTCAGATTATCAAATTTGCAATGTTTACTTAAATTGCAAGAACATGACTGATAAGTAGTTAGTTATGTTGGATACTAAACAAGCACAACCACATCACCAAGGGTGGTCATGATTCATGAAATTATATCCAAAGAATAGGAAAGCAAATGGTTTTCTGACCAACTCTGATTTAAATTGCAGACCACTGATACATGCATTACGTAGTTTTGGTGTAAAGCATAGTGGCCCTCTTCTGATCTCTTCACACAACGTATATCATAGGAATTGCTCTGTTGCAACCAAAGGCAACGTCCAAGAGGCTTTTTTTTGGGACTTATCAATGTTACTCATTCACAAGATGGTATATAAACTAAGATTGTTCTGAATGGATTATCAAGTTTCAGGTCTAAGTAATGGATATTTTGTTGGACGTCTCATAGTTAATGCACTGTGGGGTAGCAAGAGCTCTACTCGAGGATTAGGATCTCCTTATAGGAATTCACAAGTCAAATATGTTATCGTATATGTTTTAAGGATGCAGAGATTTACTGTAATCTAATATGTGCAGGCTAACCTTTCAATGTACTACCTATCCACCCCGAAATTTTAATTACCAGAACAAATAGATTAGAGAGCTTTCTTTTGGATGGAGACAAGAAGAAACAATGGTACAATTTAGGGAAATTTTTGTTGCACCTTTTGAGATGCTCCTTCTGACATCTTCACCATTAGAAATGGGGCACCATTCAAGATTGCTGGAAAGAGATCGGGTGCAGCAATTTGATGCCCAAGTGTAAAATCAAGAGAAACTGATTTTATTTTCCTTTACTAATTCCTCCAACTTGATAGGGGCATACCGGTTTTATTAGAATGAGAAACAAATCACAAATCCTTTACAACTTTCAAACTTAAAACCATCTTAATATACCTGCACTATTGGTTGCTGCAAAACTGGTTTGGAATCTAAAGGTCCTCAGGTAAACTAAACTTTCATGCAGTTTCTTAGAGAACAAAGTGGCGATGGATAAAGAAAGAAGAAGTAAAAGCAAGTAGAGACCACGAATCAAAGAAGCACAAGATATCAATAATAGGTGTGTGCATGATGTCCTCAGTACCGATGAATCCAAAGAAATAAACCTTGCGTATGAATAGCAATTAAAAAGCATTTGATAATGAACCAATGCTCCCCTCAACAGAACGTACCCTCCCACAAAATGCATCTTTAGCTATGGAGAACCGCTAAAAAGACAGCGTGAAATAGCTAAAATCGACATCTTTGAGGAAAATAGTCCATTGGTGAGATCAAATCTAGCCAAGATTGTGAGGAGAATAACAATGATTAACAATAAGATCATAAATAACTAGGTCTTACAGAGGACTAGACTATAAGCTTAGCAAATGAATTACCAACCACCAATTTGGAACATTTCGGTGCAGTATAGAGGAATCAAAACGGAACAAGTTTCTAAATTACATCGTTAACATGATTTAAAAAAAATGCAGGAGTATTTTGTGCTACATGATCAATCTCAAAAATATTTCGACCATTTCTTTTTTTTTAAGTTTATATCGGTAATATTGAATTAGATCAGCTCTAAAATCGAACAGATCATCCTAAAAAGAATGATATGAAAGCAATGACATAAAAGAATAAGAATTTCAACTGGATCTAGAAAGATCGCACAAAATCAAGCACAGATCGATCCATGCGGAGAGCTTAGGCAAGCCAAACAATGGAGAAGAGAGATCAAGACTCGTACCGCACTACCAGAGTCCATGCCGCGAGATCCCACCACGCCGCCCTCGATCCCTTCGCTGCCATCCGATTTGGACACAAAACCGTTTAGAAATCAGGAAATCAGGAAATACTGCATGAAAAAATTGGGAAAAACGAAAAAGAGAAATTCTTGCCGGGCCAAAACAAAGAAAAAAATTCGAGATCCGTACGTCCTCCCTTCAATCAATCAAGAATCTTTTTTTTTTTTGATGAAAAATCTTAAGATATGATGGAAAGGAAAATATAAAGTGAGAGGAAGTACCCTTTAGCACCAGATGTCTCGCGCGCCTTCTCCAACGCTTTCACCTTTACCCCGGTGACTTTTTTTATTTATTGAGTAATACGGTGACCGACACACCGTATCCTTTACACAACTGGGTAAAGGATTCTGGCCATTTTATTTTTTTTACAATTCCATTTTAATTTATATAAATTTAAAAAAATTTATATAAATTAAACCATAGTTAAACAAAACATCTTCCTGATCTTTTTTTTTTTTTAATAATTTTTTCCTAAAGAAACTCTTTCAATACAATTATTTTTTTTTTTGTACAGACGATCGATCACACTAACCTCATGCGAGTCAGCCCAGAAATATCAGAATACAAAATCTGCTTAAGGGCAGAGAGCAGGGGTCACCCTGCATCCATCTCCATGAGCCTCTATGATGGGCCACAGCCGCTGCAACCCAATCAGCCGTAGAGTTAGCTTCTCGGTAGATGTGACGGATGTGGACATTGTGGACACTCCGAAGAGCAACTTGAATATCACTGAGAATAGGATTGATGGGGCCATGGTCGCTGAATCACGCGCGAAGCCACCGAATAACTGTAAGAGAATCCCCCTCAATGAATAGACAATGCGCATGAAGCTGCGTAACAGCATGGGAAATACCAGCCCAAACAGCATTGAGCTCAGCCATGGGAACAGAAGAGTCAAGGGAGCCAAAACCGCCTGCCGCCATCAAAGCTCCATCAGTCCCTCGAATAATAAACGCAGACCCGCAAGTCCACGTACACTTCCATCAAAGTTGATTTTTACAAACCCTGGGGGTTCCCAGGAGATATAAACCGTACGACGGTTCGCTGCCGTAGCAGCAGGGAACCCCAGAGGCCAAGGTTGTAAGAATCATAAGCAGTGAGAAGAAGTGCACTTTCAGCAGCCATAGATCTGACCTTCCGCTCAAGTCTGAGAGGGGAGATAGTCTCATTAGTAAAGATAAGGAGGTTTCGCGACAGCCATATCTGATAAGCAGTAATAGCCCAGAGAACACTGCGCTGTCTAGTAGTCCTCCGGAGAGCAATAAGGAAAGGGGAACGGAAGGAACCAGAATCATCCATTCTGCAATTATAACTCATCCTTAACCAAATCCCGCTCAAGACTGGACAAGTAAAAATGGCATGATCAATAGTCTCCTCCTCCTGCCCACACAGCGGACACGTCGCCTCAATATGTAGATCCCGTCTCGACAATAAAGAGCAAGAAGGTAGACAGTCCCACAAGAGCTTCCATATGAATAATTGGACTCTGGGATGAACAGAGAGCTTCCATATCCAACTCGCATCCCGAGAATCCAGAGGTTGTGGTCTAAATACCTCAATAAGGTCCCTGGTGGGGGCTCTGGCTAAACAGGATCTCCTCCATAACCTCATATCAGGAATATGACCCAAAGTGAGAGGAATAAAAAGGACCCGACGAGCAAGCTCCTCTCCAAATAAGCTAATAATCACAGAGATATTCCAAGAGGAGAGATCCTGGTTGACGAGATCCTGCACCCTCAAATGAAGCGGAATATCAATGCTAATAAATGAGGGCCATCGAGAAAGGGGGAGATCAGTGATCCAGCTATCCTAAATAACATCAACCGAGGCACCATCACCAATCATCCACGATAAATTACTCAAAATGGGCGGAGCATGACTACAGACCTCCTTCCAAAAGAAAGAATGCTGGCGGATAGTCGGAGAACCCATAGCTGAAGACCAGTCACCATATCTAGCTCGCATGAAGGAGCTCCAAAAACAATGGGGATCAAGGATAAACCTCGAAGCATGTCTCGCCAGTAGAGCATCTCTCCTCACGAGCAAGGACTGGATACCAAGACCGCCTTCCGACAAGGGCATACAAATCAAATCCCAAGCCTGAAGATGAATGTCATGCCTATCTTGCGAAGAAGACCACAGGAAGTCCCTAAATCCTCTCTCTATCCTACGCAAACAAGTGATGGGAACCACAGCATTAGAGAGAAGATGCATAGGCAGGGATGTAAGGACAGAGCGGATGAGAGTAATCCTGGCCATCATGGATAAGCCGGTGATCTGCCAACCATCTATCCGGTCCCGAATGCGTCGCTCAAGAGTAGCAAAATCACTTATGCGAGGACGCCTTCCCATGACTGGGATACCCAGATATGACAGCCCATCTGCCTTGGTAAAAATACCTAGAGCAAGATGAATAGCATCCCTAGTAGACCTGGAAGTCTTAGGGCTGAAACAAATTATGGACTTTTCAAGATTGACCTCTGCCCGGAAGCCCGACAGTAGCACTGATAATAGAAGCATAATTAGCAGCATTATGACTAGATGCCTGACCCAGCAGAATACAGTCATTGCAAAAAAAAGGTGAGAGATTGGGGGTCCCAACGGTCTAGCCAAAAAGGGAGCGATGCAGTTATCCAGCTGAGCCTGATGAAAAGCCCGGGAAAGATCGTCCGCAGCTAGGACAAAGAGAAACGGGGATAAAGGACAACCCTGTCTCAGTCCCATAGTGGAATGGAAGAAAGGGGTCTGCATACCATTAACAATCAGAGAGAAGGAAGGCTTCTGGATACATGCCATAATCCAATCAATGAACAGGTCATGAAAGCCAAACTCAATCAGAGTTCGATGCAGAAAGACCCAACTCAATCTGTCGTAGGCACGCTCCATATCAAGCTTAACTGCCATAAGACACTGCCTAGTCGAAGCTCTCTGAAGATCATACATAAACTCTTTGCAATAAGAACATTATCAGAAATGCTCCGACCTCTAATGAAAGCCCCTTGTTCAGTAGATATAAGCTGAGGAATCACCACCCGCAATCGAGAAACAAGAAGGCGGGCACAGACCTTATACAGTGTAGTGCACAGGCTAATCGGTCGAAAGTGATAAGGGGAAGAAGCATCAGAGCGCTTCGGCACAAGAGTAACAAGAGTGCGCTTCCAATCAGCAGGAATAGTTCTGGACAGAAAAGCACTATGAACAGCCTGAGTAACCTCATTACCAACAATGTCCCAATACTACCGGAAGAAAAAAGGTGGAAAACCATCAGGACCAGGCGCCTTATTAGGCCCAAGGTCCCATAAAGCCATACGTATCTCCTCAGCTGTGATTTCTCTGGTCAAAAGATCATTCTGGAGATCAGTAACCTTCTTATCAGAAGGTACCTGGAAGACAGGAGACCCATCGCCAGATAACTCATTCCATCTAGACTGGAAGAAGTGGTGTAACTGCTCATGGATAACAACAGGATCATCCTGGGGGTTGCCCGCCTCATCAACTAATCTCCGGATCCTATTAGCTGCCCGACGCTTCATTGTAGCCTGATGGAAGAACCTAGTATTACGGTCCCCTTCCCGGATCCATTGAACTCTAGATCTCTATCTCCAATAAGACTCCTGCTGCAGAAGTAGAGAGTGATGAAGAGCAAGCTTAGACCGAAGAAAGGAAAGGTCAAGATCAGAGAGACCTCCATCCGATCCTCCTTCTCTTGGATAAAAGCAATGTCAGCTTCAGCCTGTTCAACTTGTCTCACTAAGCTGCCAACCTCAATTCTGTTCCATCTAGAGAGCCGACGCCTGACCAACTCCAACCGCCTAGAGAGACGGTAATTAGCATGACCTCTCATGGGTAAGTGCCAGACCTGGGAAATGATAGCACGAGCCGAAGGATGGTACATCCAGAATTGCTCAAGTCTAAACATTCGCTGCTGATGACTACCAGGATCAGTGGAAATCAATAAAGGACAGTGATCAGACGCAATCCTGGACAGATGAGAGACCATGGCAGAGGGAAACATCTGAGTCCACTAAGTAGTAGCTAGGGCTCTATCCAACCGTTCCCACACACGAGCCAACCCCTGGCGATTATTACACCAAGTGAATTGGGATCCCAAAATCCGAGATCCAACAACCCAGCTGAGGAGATAAACGATCTAAACTCACAGATGTCTGCTGAGTCAACAACCCGTGCCCGCCCTTTTTTTCATTAGCAGCAACAATACAATTAAAGTCACCAGCCACAATGGACGGGATACCCTGTTGAAGGAGAGAGAGAGTCTCAGCCCAAAGAACATGCCTTTCCCTGTAATCAGTGCTGGCATAAATCCCCGAGAGGAGCTAGGGGTCAGAAGCCCCCTCCGAGACTAGAAGGGCAACCTATTTATTACACTGATGAGAGGCGTTCACAGACACCACAGAATGACGCCAAAAAGCAATAATACCTCCAGATAGACCCTCGGACTCCACAGCATATGAAGACCAAGACCTGTCAGCCTGTTTCCAAAATCGGACCAAGCTGTCACCCGATAACCGGGTTTTCATTAGGATACATATATCAAACTTATGAATCTGCAGCAATCTACCGAAAGAGGATCGAAAAGACGGTTTTCGAGCTCCTCTAACATTCCATATAAGGATTTTCATTTGCTATTAAGGGAAAGGGTGGAGGCCACCCTGTTCTTCCAACATAGCTGAATCAGAAATATGCCCCGAAGATGAAGTACCTCCCT
The DNA here is from genome assembly GCA_900491605.1 of Calamus simplicifolius. NCBI lineage: Eukaryota > Viridiplantae > Streptophyta > Magnoliopsida > Arecales > Arecaceae > Calamus > Calamus simplicifolius. The sequence goes on along the minus strand of UESW01002501.1, from coordinate 120,967 downwards.
CATCCGACTGCGTAGTGCAATCCATTGTGGGATTATCAGTCCCCTGGCCATTACTCTCAGGTACAGCAGACACAACCCGAGATCCATTAACAGGGAGGGCAGAAACGTCCGACCCTGAATTGCCAAAGTGAGACAAGATGGAACCAAGTCTTTTAACCCAATCACTTTCTTAGAAGACTGGCCCTCACTCACAGCATAGACTGACTCTTGGTCCGAGACAACCTTATCAGGCCTGCAAGCATTAGTGGAAGGACCCCGATCATGGTTCAGATTGGCAGTTGGACTAAACTTTCCTTTAGACCCTTTTATCACGGAAGCATTGCCTTTCCCCTTCCGCTTTTCACTCTTAGCGTGCGACCGCAACGGTTGGGACTCCTCCGGCCTAGCACACTTCGAAGAACCCGGATTAGCATCTACCCGGGCAGCGGTCCATCTTTCCAATTGGCTGCACCCAAGAGGGCAAATGGGTTAGAAGCCCTTAATTTATGGATTCCATTAAGCTGAAGTTCAGAACCAACAGTCTGAACTTCAGTATTCACAGACACAGAAACCGGCACGGGCCCTTCAACCATTGAAACCGGCACGGGCCCTTCCACCACTGAACCCGGCACCCTCCTACACACCCTGAGACTCTCGCCAGCAGGAACGATCCCCATCTTCAGCTCATCCGAAGCAAAAGCAGGATCCGCCATAACACTGACGGATGCCTTGCCGGCTGAAGGGGACCTCCTACGAGCCACCTTGGCGGGAGTTTGCCAGCCCTCAGACAAACTATCCTGCTTCACAGCAGCAGATGAAGGGGACTCGGCTGCAGCTGGGGAGGAACTAGGAGATTTCATGGCTTTCCTCTGCTCCGAGCCCACCGGACGACGACGGCGAGAAACTGCCATCCAAGGCCCAAAACTAGGCCCAGCCGCCGGATGACCAGCTGCCGAGACTGAGAAGATTGAGAACAGGGGCCGTTGAGGTGGAGCGAACCATAATGAGGGCAAATTCCATCCAGATATTCAAACTGGAACTGTTGCCAGAAAGGGGAGCTCGTTCCCTGAATCCTGACACCCGGCCGGAGAGGATGCCGGAGATCCACACGAAGACAAGCTCTGGCAAATCCTCCCCTTGATAGCATACGAGTAGCAGAGTCAGCATACAAGAATTCACCCGCCAGCTCCAAGATAGCTCTCAGAACTTCCTCATGCCAGAATTCAACAGGGAGAGATGGCAACCGCACCCAGAGGAGGGCAGAAGACACACATCCTCCGCCGGAACAAACTCCGGCCGCCACTATTCAATGGCAATAGGCTGCCCATTGATCACCCAAGGCCGGCCGATCACCATTTCCTTTGATCCTGGGTCCTCAAATCAAAAAAATATGGCATCGATGGGCAAGACTCAGCGGCTGAATATCACCAGCTACGCCCGCTCGCCGGAACTCCCTGATGAAGGCGTCAGGCGGAACCCAACGCTGAAACATGGGCTAGGATAGCTTTCTCCCTCTAGCAGGCAGAAGACTCCTTCAGCGACGCAATAGGGATGCGAACCACATCCGAGAACCGACCCACCAGCTCCAACACCTCCGCCGGCGACGGGGAAGATGAAACCCAGACATAACCGGATGCCTGACCCTTGTGCCATGCCTTCGGGCCAGAAGATTCTCCAATCGCAGCCATCGGAGAAGCAGATCCTCAAAGACGATCACCCAGAGAGGACAGATCACCGGAATCAGCCTGACACACCGGAGATCAGGCGAAGAACCCTCGTACTGCACCAATCTTAAAGCAGAAACGGACGAGCGCCGGAGCGAGAATTGCACGATTCTTAAAGCACACCAAAAGATACATTTTTATTTTTACTTTGTATCTTTCCTTTCAATTTTCAACGCTCTCTTTTGGATCTTGCCATCCTAAGAGCCAGTTCATGCTTTTTACTTCCACACCAACCTTTTTCTACTACTCTGACTATATTTTTTAGCAATATCATACTTGTTGGGCCTGATGTGGCGCCCTCAAGATCTATATTGGGCTAACTTGTATTGAACTAGAATGAGTTCAAGGGTTGAGACTAAATCAAGTCACGAGTGTACATGGGCTTAGGGGTTATTTTAATCTCATTGGATTAGTTCATGAGAGTTTTTGTTGAGTCTGAACCAAGCCTATTTGGCCAAATATTTAAACCCTAGTTTCTAGAGTTTGTAGATGGATGAAAAATAGATTTTTTTCTCCAAAAAAAAAAAAAAAAAAAAGTTTGGCACATTATTGTTGCTGGGGGATCATTGGCAAGGAGTTGTGAGAGCCTAGGGAACTTCTCCAGCAACCATACCCCACCGTTAATCATCAACAGTTGGTATCAGAGCCAGTTTAGCGAGAAAGAAGGTGTAGAGATCGGACATTGGAGGTCTTCAAAGGGCTAAAAAATCAGTAAGGCCTTATCAAGGTATTTCTCAAATTTTAAAATTTTTATACTATTTTTTGGTCAAGATTTAGCCATGGGTACTAGCATAAAGATATATTTTGAGAAGTTTGATGGAAAGAAAAGTTTCTTCATATGAAAAATCCGAGTAAAGGGCCTTCTTGTGTAGCATGATTTAAATCTAGCTTTGGAGGAAAGACCAGATGGGATGATAGATAGACAGCGGATGTCATTAGAGAAAAGAGCATGTTCAACGATTAGAGGATGTCAGCAAATTCAGCCCTCTATTCGGTACTGAAGGAGAAGACCTCAAAGGGACTCTAAACGAAGTTGTACACCCTCTACATGAAAAAAATATGTACAACAAGTTGATGTTGAAGAAGCACATTTACAGCCTTCAGATGGCAGAAGGTAGAGATGTGTTGACCCACATTCAAGTATTCGATCAGATGAGCAATTAATGAATTGTTGAATATTGGGGTCAAGATGAAGAAGGAACTACTACTGTGTTTACTGCCCATATTATATGATTCATTGGTCATGACGCTTCTCTATATAAAGGAGATACTGCTCCATGAAGATATTGTCTCAGGGCTTCAGACGAATGAGTATAGGGAGAAGATAACCAAGGAAGCTGTTTCCTAGGAAGGTCTATCAGTGGAGGAAAAGTCAGGTAGAGACATGAATAGAAGCATGCCTAGAGGATTATCAAAGTATAGGAAAGGCAAGAGAGAGGCTAAGTGCTACAAGTATGATGAGATAGGATATTTCAAGAGGGACTATTCTAAGTAGAAAAATCAAAAGGAAAAAAGGGAGGATCTAAGTCAGTGAGTTCAGTTGCAGACCAGAAGGTGAAGGATGATCTTTTGGTGTTATCAGACGATCACAGGCACAACACAGAGATGTGGACTCTGGATTCAGCTTGTTCTCATCATTACACTCCCAACCAATCATGGTTTAGCACTTACACAAAGGTTGATAAGGAGAGTATGACTCTTGGAGATGATCGCCCTTGTAAGGTATACATGGCAAGGATTTGTTTCCTTTCAAATGTAAAGGCAAAAGGGCCATAAGGTACTAAGAAGACCCAAAGCCTTCTTCCTCTCAGAAACCACTCTCACAATTTGTTTATGTAGGGAGAAATAATCCTCGAGGCATGCATATTTTAATTTTGATAACAATTATCAATGCAAAAATTTAAAAGATTACATATTAATCTATCTAACATGTATCAAGATCATATCTTTGCCTTATATTATAAGATTGTTTGATCTAAATAATGCATATAAATTAAATAATTAAGACCATATCTTAATTTTCAAGATAAGAAGTCATACTACTCGTCTTGAAGCCTGCCTTAAGATCTAGGGATCAAATCACTCACCTTAAGAATAGTAGGTAAATCCTTTGTGCTCTGCAGCGTTCAATAGTCCGGCCTCTAGTATCGTCCATGCGAAGCCTCTGAATGATCAGATTCCTAGGAGTGCTAGCTCATGGAAAAATAATTTTACTGATCTTGAATCCTTCCACTTGAATCTTCTTCAAGATCCACCAAACTTTTTCTGACACCAAAATTACACCAGGATTTTCTATTCTAACTCTTTAGAAATTCAATCCATAACATCTCGTTGTTGTTATCTGGTGAGGGATGTCCTCCAATTTATAGGCTTAATTCTAACTCTTAGAATTCTGCCATTCGGTTAAAACCAAAAAGACGCAACCTTTTGTTTAATTCTGACGTTCGGTGAAAACCAAAGAGATATGAATTCTAATCACTTAGAATTCCATCGTCTCGTTAATTCAAAGAGGCACATTAATTCCACTTTAATTCTAACACTTAGAATTCCGACGAAAATTGTTTGAAAAAGATTAAATTAATATATTAAATTCTATATGAGAATTTAATCTCTCAGATTTTAGTTATCTCATCATGTGAGATACTTATGCGAGATGTTTGGGTTCAGGTTTTAGTTTAAGCCGATCTGAATTTATTGGACTGAACCTACATAGATCATGGTCCTATCCCAAATCAAATTTGGCTAGTCCTGAATCTATTTAAATCCAAATCAAGTCTAATTTCAAATCAATATTTGAAATTGACTAGTCCTTCTAATAGACTTAAACCAAACTGAATCTTGTTCACTTGAACTTAACCCAATTTAGATAATTCAATCAATCAAATCGATTAATTAAATCATGTATGATTCTCAATCGTTGATCAGCAAATAGATCATCCTAAGAAACTTCTATGCGTATGACTCTCTAGGTTCGAACCTAAGCCGGTAGCATGGAAACAACTTTCTATACTAATCGATGTGCCCATCTAGCAATAGAACCCGGCGTCCGGATAGGTCGAAGAGTTGCCAAGCAAACTCCAAGAACCCTAAGAAACAGTTACCGTATAATTCATCCTCTTGACCATAAATGCTAAGGATGGCTTAAGAGCCTGTCAACTCTAAACAGCAAATCCATAAAGTGATTTCAATTTTAGTGATCATGTGACTTTCACATGAAGTGCCTTGGCCAAGGTCTTGCTAAATTAAAACACAAGCATTTCTCTTTTTAACGGGATAGGTCAAATTCCATCTTGATCCACAACTGACTACCACAAGTACTTGACTGCACCCAGTAACCTTTCATAGCTGGATTAGAAATTCAGGTGGTCTAGCACTAGCACCTAAGTACAATGAGTTGCTTGTAAGTCACTGGTTGTGATCTTCAGTCTGAAAGATACTTATACCTATATCTTCTCGGATTAACTCTTGACAGCAGAGTATCTGGAAATGAGTCACGTTCAGTGAAATGTACTTTCACCTGTATGTCATACCAGTGTCTCTACACTCCTTGGTTAAGAGGACAACCAACAAATATGATATACAACGTCCTATAATTGATAGTACTATGGCCCTGTCATAGTATATCATTTGGTCGCGAACTCTTTTGAGGACCTTCAAAGATAAATCCTCCTTTATCGTGAAGGAAGATCCTGAGGGCTTCATTACTATTAGGAGTTTTAAGAAGATGTTCTTGTAATGAATAAACTGCCAAATAACTTTTATTAATATATCAATTTATGTGTAATTTACATTAGTATAATCATCAAATGATTGGCTTTAGGATACAATTCCCAACAAACTCCCACTTAACCTAAAGCCACTCATTATAGTATCTAATACTCATCTTCAATTTATAGTCATCAAACTCCTTGATGCTGAGTGCTTTAGTAAATGGGTCACCTTGGTTTTACTTTCCATCAATCTTCTGAAGATTTATGTCACCTCGGTCTACAATCTCTCGAATATGATGAAACCGACGTAGTATGTGCTTAGTGCACTGATGTGCTCGTGGTTCTTTGCTTAAGCTATGGTAGCCGTACTGTCACTGTACAACAGGATTGGTCCATCTATGGAAGGTGCCACTCCAAGCTCGGAGATGAACTTTCGCAGCCACATAGCTTCTTTCACAGCATCTGATGCAGCGATGTACTCTGCTTCGCACACCGAATCTACTACTATATGTTGCTTGGAACTTTTCCAGCAAACAGCTCCACCATTTAGGATAAACACAAAACCCGATATACTTTTGCTATCATCATGATTTAATTGGAAACTGGAATCAGTATATCCAATAAGTTTCAAATAGACTCTCCATAGACTAACCACTGGTCCTTAGTATTTCTCAAATACTTAAGGATTATCTTAACAACTTGCCAGTTTTTTTCTCCTGGATCAGATTGGTATCTACTCACTACTCATAGTGAGCATGCCACATTTGGTCTTGTACATGTCATGGTGTACATAATCGATCCCACTGCCGAAGCATATGGAATTCGACTCATATGTTCTCTTTCATTAGGAGTTGTCGGACAATCCTTCTTAGAAAAATGAATTCCATGGCCTATCGAAAGATAGCCTTTCTTGGAATTCTCCATGCTAAACCTCTTTAGCACGGTGTTAATATACGGAGATTGGGATAAACCAAGCATCCTCTTAGATCTATCTCTATAGATCTTCATCCCTAGGATGTATGATGCTTCTCCCAGATCTTTCATGGAGAATTGTGATGATAACCATGTCTTTATTCCTTGTAATGCAGGGACATCATTCCCGATTAAGAGAATATCATCCACATACAATACAAGAAATACAATAACGAATCGTTAGCCCATTTATAAATGCAAGGTTCTTCTTTATTCTTAATAAAGCCATAATATTTGATTACTTTATGAAATCGTATGTTCCAACTCCTAGATGTTTGCTTAAGTCAATAAATAGACTTATGTAGCCTACACACTTTAGACTCGTCTTCAAATATAAAACCTTCAGGCTGTATCATATACACTGTTCTTCTAAATCACCATTTAGAAAAGCGGTTTTAACATCAATCTACCAAATCTCATAATCTAAGTGTGCTGCTATAGCTAGTATAATCCGAATGGATTTCAACATTGTCACAGGAGAAAACGTTTCGTCATAGTCAATACCATAACATTGATGATACCCCTTGGCAACCAAACGTGCTTTATAGGTACCTTTCCGTCTGCGCCTCTTTTCCTCTTGAAAACCCACTTACACCCTATGGGTTTTATCCCTTTGGGTGGGTCAACTAATATCCATACATTATTGTCCGTTCATGGAATCAAGTTCGGATTTCATGGCATCAAGCCATTTATTAGAGTTAGTCCTTTACATAGCATCCATATAGGTGATCGAATCCTCGTTGTTCTCATTGAGTTCAACAGGATCTTCGTTCTGGACCAAGAAACCTAAGTATCTGTCCGGTTGATGTGGTACTCTACCAGATCGCCTTAATGGTGCATCTAAAATGGGTTTTGAGTTTGATCTAATCAACTCAGATTCTAAGGGTTCAAAGGTTTGTGTTGTTCCTTCTACTTGATGAACTTCCTCAAGTTCAACATTAGAGCTATTTGTTCCTTCACTAAGGAACTCCTTTTCAAGAAAAACTGCTCTATTACTAATGAACAACTTTTGTTCTTCAATATTGTAGAAGTAATATCCTTTGGTTTCTTTCGGATAGCCGATAAAAAAATATTTGTCAGATTTGGGTTCAAGTTTGTCTGATTTTGCACGTTTCACATAAACCGGACACCCCCAGACTTTCAGATAGGTGATAACAGGTTTATGTCCATACCACATCTCATGTGGGTTTTAGAAACAGACTTACTTGGAACCTTATTGAGAATATGACAAGCTGATTCTAATGCATATCCCCAAAATGTTATTGGCAAGCTTGCAAAACCCATCATGGACCGAACCATGTCTAACAGAGTTCGATTCCTTCTTTCCGATACACCGTTATGCTGCGGTGTTCCTGAAGGAGTCCATTGGGAGAGAATCTCATTCTCTCTTAAATATATCACAAAGTCATTTGAAAGGTATTCGCCTCCTCGATCTGATGAAGGGTCTTAATATTTTGTTTTTCTACTTCTTTATGATATAGTTTGAACATTTCAAACGACTCAGATTTATGTCTCATAAGATAGACATAACCGAACCTAGAAAGGTCGTCTATAAATGTAATGAAGTAGTAATATCCACCTTTGGCACAAGTGCTCATTGGTCCACATACATCAGTATGTACTAGACCCAATAGCTCTTTGGCTCTTTCACCTTTTCCAGTAAAAGATGACTTGGTCATTTTACCAAGAAGATAGGATTCATAGGTAGTTAATGATTCACAATCATCAACTCGAAGGATGCCCTCCTGAGTTAACCTGTTTAATCTGTTCTTGTTGATATGACCCAGCCGATGGTGCCAAAGATAATATCTGTGACATCAGTTATTCTAGGGCGCTTACTTGATTTGTACACTACATTCACAGGCTATGATAATATATAAATGCCATTAGATAAATGCCCAGTCATTACAGTGACTCCATTCATAATGATATTCAAAGTAACATCCTTTATTGAAATTTCATAATGACTTTTGGCCAGAAGGCCTACAAAAATTACGTTCAACAAGAACGTTGGGCAAAAATGACAATCATTTAGTATAATGACATTTCTATTGAAAACTATTTCAAGAACTCCTAATGCCAGAACTGGAACTAATCTTCCATCGCCGACATTAAGGAATCTTTCATTGTCCTTAAATCTTCTAGTGACCTGTAGTCCCTGCAATGAATTGCAAATGTTAAAAGGACTCCCGATATCCAATACCCAGGTCTGATTATCATATACAGAAAAATTACAAGGTGTTATCATATAAATACCTTGTTGAGCAACATCTTGCCCCTTTTTCTTCTTTGGCCTATTTGGATCAAGTGTGGCAATGTAAAGAGGACAGTTCCTCTTCCAGTGCCCTTGCATCTTGCAATGAAAGCATTCAGCTTGACTTTTATCAACTTTCTTCTTCTGCATCTGACCCCTTATAGATGTCCTAGCATGTTGCACCTTTTTCTTATTCTTTTTCTTCTTCCCTTTCCCAAAGGGTTGACGCCCTACCTTAGATCCTTCAACCACATTAACCAAACCCTTAGAGAGCTGGTTATCCTTCTCAAAGTTCTGTAACAACCCCAACAAACCATGGTAGTTGACTGCAGGCTTTATCATTCGTCATTCGAAATGAGTAAGGAAAGGTCGGAAGGATGGAGGCAAGGAATTCAGGATCGCATCTTTTCCCAACTGCTCATGTAAGGGAAAGCCGAGCTTGCTTAGGAGTTCTATCTTCTCGATCATGTACAATACATGATCAGTGATAGGAGATCCATCCCTCATTCGAGCATTGAAAATAGCACAACTAGTCTTGTGCCTTTCAACATCGTCGGGTGTGCCGAAAGATTCATTCAACGCTTGAATGATTTCTTCTGGCTGAGCATTCTCGAACCGGCGACCGAATTCATCGTTCATTGCTGCTAGCATGATGCAACGCACGCTAGTTCTATCATTGAGCCACTTCTGATAAGTGTCTCTCTCAGAACTTTGGGTGTTTGCATCAGGTATCTTTGGTGCAGGATTATTCAGAATATATAGAATCCTCTCATGCTCAAGGATGATCTTAAGTTTTCTAAACCAGCTATTGAAATTGGAACCATTCAACTTGTCACTATCCAATAGGGACCTTAATGATAAATTAGTGGCCATTTTCTGCATAAGGAAAAACTAAAGTTTATTAGTATATAAATTGATTCAGTCTAAAGACTTGGACTTTAGTCTAAAGATTCTTTTCACTATTTTGTTCAAATTGGCAGCCTCTACACCCCAATTCGAAGAATTATTCTTAATTCTTTAGCGGGCACTAAGATCTACATAAACTATATACAGGCCCAAGTGAAGCTTGGCTAACCCATATGCATCTAAGAGTAGGTTCAAAACCAATTGTTTTCCCAAACAATTCTTAGTGTTCAGTTTTGCCCCATGTACCTCTTCAGCAGGCATGAAGTGCCTCCACTGAAAGTTCTGGTTAGGTCCAACCATTAAATGATATAATCAGTGTAACCTATCAATAGACAACCAAGCCCGAGTGAAGCTCGGCTCACCTGACTGTTTATTTAATAGTTACGCTGACTTATCATATAATGAATGATAATTCCGATGGTTGACAAGCACTAGGCATGGAGTGCCTCCAATGATTATCAAGACATCGGACTCATTATTGTCGGCCCAGATGGCAACCCAAGAGGGGGGGGGGTGAATTGGGTTCTTAAAAATTTAAGACTTTTAAGCAATTTAAAATGAGATGTGCAAGTGAAAGGATTAAACTAATAAGCAAAGCACAAACACAAGTATATGAGATAGAGAAGACATTAGGCACGGCAAACACAAGATATTTTTATAGTGGTTCGGTGCAACCAACCACCTACGTCCACTCCCAAGACTCACTTGGGTCCACACTATAATCTCTCTAGATTACAGCCGAGTTGTTTTCCAAGTTCACAACTCAAACTTGTTGTTTTTCCGGGATCACAACGAACCCAGCCGATTTTACACGGGCTCACCGGCACCAAACCCAAACACAAGCTATACCTAGCTTGTACCGAGGTTTAACAACCTCCTCTAGTTTAATCCCTCAGATTAAACTAGATATAAGCAAATAAAATGAGTTTAATTACAAGCAGCTCCTTTTTGAGCAGATATTTCAAAATAAAAAATTGGTTTAGAAAAGCCTGAATATTTAAAGCTTGAGAGCTGGCTTGGCTTCTTTGGATTCCTTCCTTCAACTCCTCTTGATGTTGAATCAGGCCTCGGCACCGATTCTCCACAGATTTGAGCTTTGGAGTTGGGTTGAAGCTTTTTCTCCCTTTTCTTTGAATGTGGAAGATCTTTGATTTGCTCTTGAAAGTGTTGGGATCTCCTCTTGAATCTTTTGTAGAAGGTAGCTCTGGAGTGCACGAATCTCACTTTGGATTTCACTCCTTTTGAATCTTTCTTCTTAAATCAAACGATTTTTCTAATAACACTCTGTTTTTCCCTCTTTTGAATTTCTCACTGAATGATTCTCAATATATCTTCTCTCTCTTTCTTTGTTGAATGGCTCCTCTATTTATAGATTCTGAAACAATATAGCCGTTAGAAACAAAGAAAAATAGCCGTTATTCAAAAATATATCCGTTAGCGGTGATGTGTCATTAAAAAAATTTCCGCCCAGATTTCGGGGAGTCGGCTCGGGACTGTGCGAGTCGGCTCGAGCAATCGAATCCAGAACATACAAAAAAAATGAATTTTCAGGGGTCGACTCGTGAAAATCTGGGAGTCGACTCTTGACTTTCAGGAGTCGACTCGCGAAAAGCTGGGAGTCGACTCGAGAGCACTCAAAATGAGTCTTTCTGCCGTCTGAGTCGAGTCGGCTCGCACAGTCACGAGTCGGCTCGAGAAAGTTCAGGAGTCGACTCGGAAACTCTCGAGTCGGCTCGGGACTGATACAAAATCAGAAAACATTCTGATTTGCTTTGAAAATCATCCCAACCAACTTTGAAATATAAATATGACTTAGATAATGTTGTTTTAACAGTAAAGCTCAATTTCAAAGCATTCTCATTAAGTCATTGATCTTTAAAAGATTGAGATATAAATCATTTTTGAATTCATAAGTATAGCTCACTGAAACATATATTCAATTGATTCAAGAAACTCATTATATTTTTAATAGTTCATAGTTTCCAATTTGAAATTGATATTTCATTGGTTAACTTAACATTTTCATAGCCTTTTAGAAAGTAAAGCAATGTCTTTTGGAAATCATCAAAATTAATAAGTTGGGGCAATTATGTTTCAATAATTTCTCAACAATCTCCCCCTTTTTGATGATAACAAAAACAGAGTATATTCATTATAACATTGAAAGATTTATGATACCAAAATCAGCTTTTGTGTTCATGGAAAAGCTCCCCCTCAATAAGGTAGCTCCCCCTATGAAACTCAATTCAAAAAGGATGTTTTAAATTTAAACACTTAAGCCAAATAACCTTTTTCTTACTTAATTCTCTCCCCCTTATTTAATTAGGGCAATTAAAAAGATGATGCAAGTATACGATAAATTCAGTATAAATCTCTCCCCCTTTTTTGTAATCAACAAAAGGTTGAGATGCATCAGAGCATCAAATTGATTAAACTCATTCGAATTCATTTAGTATCTAAGTTATCAATTGAGTATTGAAATATCCAAAATTATATTAATTTAAACATAAGCATTCAAAGATATTCAAGGGTACCCACAATTGAAATAGACAAAAGTGAAGCATCAATATTCTCATTACTTCAAATGAAAGTACATTGAAATGAAAACTTGTACATTGCATTAAAAGTAAATTACATCAAAAGAGATTACATCAAAAGATTACATGAAAGCTTAAAAATTTCTTCTAGTGATCCTATTCAAATGGTCTACAATTTGCTTCATCCCTTCGCATTGAATCCCCAAATAGTCTTTTAGTTATTATCAACAAAGGTGCAAGCAGATTGGATTTTATCTTTAAGCTCGGCGTTGCTTTGTGAGTAAGTCTCCGAGTCACCACAGATGTCCTTGAGTTCTTCAAAGATATTCTTTAAATTTTCACTTAAGGAACCTGTAGCAGAGCTGACAGTGGATTCTATCAAGGCAACCCGATCACTAAGAGAATATAGTGCTTCTTTTAAGTTCATGTACTTATCATTAAATTCATCTTTCAATCTCTTCTCTTGATCACTCAACTCAGACTTGAATAGAGATCGGAGTTGATCCAGCTGAGTATCAGAAAAACTAGCAGATAAAACAGTAGAAGGCTGTGCAGGATCAACAGCAGGAGCAGGGATAGGATCTGAAGTAGGAATAGGGATAGAATCTGGAATAGATGGATGCTGAGGTGGCTCTGGAGATGAATGTCTCAATGAAGGTCTCGGTCCCTCTGCATCTAAGTC
>UESW01002501.1:16460-100484 GCA_900491605.1 Calamus simplicifolius | reverse complement strand
CTTATTCACTTGAACTTAACCCAATTGAGATAATTCAATCAATCAAATTGATTAATTAAATCATGTACGATTCTTAATTATTGATCAGCAAATAGATCATCCTAAGAAACTTCTATACGTGTGACTCTCTAGGTTCGAACCTAAGCCGGTAGCATAGAAATAACTTTCTATACTAATCGATGTGCCCATCTAGCAATGGAACCCGACGTCCGAATAGGTCGAAGAGTTGCCGAGCAAACTCCAAGAACCCTAAAAAATAGTTACCGTATAATTCATCCTCTTGACCACAAATGCTAAGGATGGCTTAAGAGCCTGTCAACTCTAAACAGCAAATCCATAAAGTGATTTCAATTTTAGTGATCATGTGACTTTCACATGAAGTGCCTTGGCCAAGGTCTTGCTAAATTGAAACACAATCATTTCTCCTTTTAACAGGATAGGTTAAATTCCATCTTGATCCATAACTGACTACCACAAGTACTTGACTGCACCAAGTAACCTTTCGTAGCTGGATTAAAAATCCAGGTAGTCCGGCACCTAAGTACAATGAGTTGCTTGTAAGTCACTGGTTGTGATCTTCAGGTCTGAAGGATACTTATACCTATATCTTCTCGGATTAACACTTGATAGCAGAGTATCCGAAAATGAGTCACGTTCGGTAAAATATACTTTCACCTGTATGTCATACCAGTGTCTCTACACTCCTTGGTTAAGAGGACAACCAACAAATATGATATACAATGTTCTATAATTGATAGTACTATGGTCTTATCATAGTATATCATTTGGTTGCAAACTTTTTTGAGGACCTTCAAAGATAAATCCTCCTTTATCGTGAAGGAAGATCCTGAGGGCTTCATTACTATTAGGAGTTTTAAGAAGATGTTCTTGTAATGAATAAACTGCCAAATAACTTTTATTAATATATCAATTTACATATAATTTACATTAGCATAATCATCAAATGATTGGCTTTATGATACAATTCCCAACAGTTTTATCTCATCTTGTTGCTTTACAAGGCTGCATCTCGTTTCTATTTATAGATGGAAAGAGGGGATTGAAGAAATGAGCATATGGAGGGATAAGAACGCTCCTATGCTGCGTGCGAAATCCTATCCGTATGCATCAATTGTAGGGATCAAATCTTTGAATTCAATTTAAAATCAGTTTTAAACATTTAAAACATTTAATTCCTTAATTATAGGGGGCAATCTCGTTGTTGTTTTAGAAGAGAGAGACTGTGAAATCATTTGCACTTATATTAGCATGTGACCCAGATGGGGTGCGTGTCCCCAGATGTTCTCTCTCCTAGCGCATGGGTTCAAACCTTCACCTCAAAATATTTTATATTTAATGAATTAAATGTTTATTTTACTATTTTAGGCTAGGAAAAAATATTTTTATCCAAGAAAAAATATCCAAAAATATATTTGAGAGAGAAGAGAGTCCCAGTGTACCAGACCTCATCATTCAGGGTCCAATTCGAATTCGATTCGAATTGGATTTGAGTCCAAACTAAATCCCATCACATGAAACTCAAACTCAAGGTCCACTTGAGTTTTGGATAATTCAAATCAACCCTAAACAAATTTGATTAGAAATTAATCCGATCTCATCGGATTAGGTCAGCAGTGATGCTGCCAGGCCTAGTTGCTAACAATTAGCAATCCATCTTCAAGAAACTTAATCCAAAAACTAATTGAATTAATGTAAGGATCAATGTGAGGAGTTCAGCCCCTATTATATATGACCTCATAGGTTCCAATCTATTTGGTAGTGAGAATAATCCCTAATCAGCATTATGATTACACCAAAACTTCTTTTGATGGGTCAAAACAATTTTAACTCTACTCAAACTTGGAATTGATGATCCTAATCGATTCCAGTGAGCTTCTTACTATCCACTAGTGATGTCTAACAATATGTAGTGACAAGCTAGTAGGTTAGAAGAAGAAATCCTAAATGTAGTTATCATGTAGTATAGTCCTTCAATCAAGAGTTTCGAAAGGGTGCTAGATCAAGGATAACTCGTCAAACCCTCAATACCGATCATATGCAATATTTATTTGACTTGAGTTAAATTTGCGATTACTTATGTAAACTCTTTCCATTATCACCCATCATAGCCACAGACTCATGAACATGGTCTCCTAAATAGCATAGGACTTCTCCCTTTCTACTAGGGTTGATAGATCCCTAACGAATACTTTCTACTTCTACATTAAGATCACTGCAGCCAACGTATATAACAAGGCCCCTAATGCCTAAGAGGTTCATGGTAATATGAAGTCAAACTATAATAACCCTAATGTGAGTAGCCGAAGTATCATAGGTCGATGACCACTTACACTACTACATCTCCGAGAAGTCACCGACGAGTGAGTAGACATCCTACTTGTTGGCCCAGATGACAACCCAAGAGGGGGGGAGGGGTGAATTGGGTTCTTTAAAAATTTAGCCTCTTGAAAAATTGTTTGCTTAAGATGAATGAAAATAAATGCAATGTAAATATAAAGTACAACAAATAAAACAGAGATAGAGATAGAGACAATGGAAGCACGGCAAACACAAAGATTTTATAGTGGTTCGGTGTATCCAACACCTACGTCCACTCCCAAGATCCTACTTGGGTCCACACTATAATCTCCTCGATTACAGCCGAGTTGTTTTACAAGTTCACAACTCAAACTTGTTGTTTTACCCGGGATCACAACGAACCCAGCCGGTTTTTCGGGCTCACCAGCACACAACCCAAACTCAAGCTAAACTAGCTTGACCCGAGGTTAACAACCTCCACTAGTTCAATCCCCTTTGATTGAACTAGGCACAAACAAGTATAAGAATGTTTTACAAATTTTCACAGCTCCTTAATGAGCAAATATTCAAAGAAAAGTAAATAGGTTTAGAAAAGCCTGATTTGAAGTTGTTTGGCTTTGAGCTTTTCTTCTTTTCCTCTTCTCCTTGCTGGGTTGAATCAAGCCTCAGCTCCGATTCCTCACAGTAGATGCAGTTGAGAAGATTGAAAAGTTGGTCTCTTTCTTCTAGTTGAGAATCCTCCGATTTTTCTATTTGAACGGCTTGGATTCTTCTTTGAGCTTTGTGGAGTGGAAGGTTTTGAATTTGAAAGCTCCTCTCTTGGATATAAGGCTCAAGACTTCTCGGATTTTGATTTTTGATTTTTTCTATCCGTTCTCTCTTTCTTTCTATATTTTTCAAACGGTTGTTTTTTCCCCTTTTTATAGATTTTCTTTTGATTCATTTTTGGGTGAAAATCTAGCCGTTGGAGTGTACCTGGAAGGATTTTCCATTCATAAAAAATAGCCGTTAGATGTCAGAAATCAAAAATATTACCGTTAGAGCTGATCTGGCATTTTTGATTTTTCGTCCAGGTGGGTTGGAGTCGGCTCCAGCTTTTCAGGTGTCGGCTCCAGATCGTTTTTCCATAAATAGTAAAATCTGAGTTCGTCGTGGAGTCGGCTCCGCAAAAGTAAGTGTCGGCTCGCCGTCGTCAGGTGTCGGCTCCCGAAAACTGTAGGTGTCGGCTCCAGGATGCTCAGAAAATCAACGTTCTGTCCCCGCATCGGAGTCGGCTCCAGACACTGTAAGTGTCGACTCCGAAACCTTAGGTGTCGGCTCCGAAACTCTAGGTGTCGGCTCCAGGTTGTATCAAAAATCAGATTAAAATTGAATTGGCCATGGGGTCGGCTCCAGACTTTCTAGGTGTCGACTCCAAGCTCTGAAACTTTGAAATCTCTGATTTGTATTTGATTCAAAATTCATTTCTTAATTCCTTTAAATTGATCAAATAAATTTAAGTCCTGAAACACTTATAAAATCCATTAGTAATCAAATAAATATACTCAATTCCTTTATTAATCATCAAAATCAATGAATGGATCAACAATCTCCCCCTTTTTGATGATTATAAAAACATTGAGTATATGCATAGAATTCTTAAATTAAAGAGAATATCAAGGAAGTGATCTTTACGAGTAAGCTCCCCCTGAATAAGGTAGCTTCTCTTATGAAGTTCAAATTCAAATTATTCTTCCTCTTACTTTACACATTTGGTACTTAAGATTTCTTTGTGCATAGACAATTCAATTTGATTATTAATCCATATCAATAACTCAATATCATATTAATCAATTAACATTCTCAACAATTAACAACTATAATTCTTTCCATATAATTTTCTCCCTCTTAATGCATATACAATCCTAATTCTCTCCCCCTTTTTTGTAATCAACAAAAAGGTAAAGAATATTTTACTGCATCAAAAGATAATTAATTTCATTTCAACAAAAGTCAAATATTAAAAAAATTTTCATTCATTAACATAAGCTTCACTACATCAACATATTGTCAAGTATTACATAATTCTCTCCCTCTTTAAACTTCATTACATTAACTTCATTACATCAAAATGTAAACAACATTTCAACAAGATTAAACATACATACATCAAAAGTTCTTTCTAACTATTCTTGTTAAATGGTCTACTATATTTTTCATTCCATCACATTGAAGTCTAACATAATCTTTTAGTCTCTCATCCACAAATGTGCAAGCTGTTGATTTTGTCTTGAAGTTCGGCGTTGCACTTTGAATAAGTTTCACCATCTCCACAAATCTCTTTAAGCTCTTCAAAGATGTTCTTCAAATCACCACTTAAAGATTCTGCGGAGGAGTTGAGAGTTGATTCAATCTTTGCAATCCGATCATCAAGGGAGTAAAGTGATTCTTTTATATTCATAAATTTACTGTCAAACTCATCCTTCTGAGCTGCAAACAAACTTTTTAATTGCTCCATTTGAAGGTCTGAGAATCCAGTCGAAGAAGTGGATGGTTGATCATAAACTTGTGCAGGTGCAGGAGCAGGAACAGGAGCAGAAATGGGACTCCTAGGCTGTGGAGAAGGAACCCTAAATGATGGTCCAGCCTCGCAAGGCTCAGAAACTCTCGGCATAGGGGCTCTTTCATCTAGGTGTCCTTTCCTATCCCATTGTCCATTCACCTTGACAAAACCCATCCGATGCAATGTAGCTAAGCTATAGTAATCTGTGTGCCTTAGGTTCTTGGAAAGTTCATTCTCTTGAATTACAACCCCTTGGCTCTTGAATACCATAGTTAGTACCATTCCATACGGTAGGGATGATCTCCTTTTCCCTCCAGCTTCTGCCATATAAAAAATCATCATTGCTGCCAGATTGATCGGCTGCCCAGTTAGAACACTGTCCATAACCACAATGTCTCGCTCCGAGACATACTCAAACCGACCAGTCTTTGGAAACAAGATCCTACTGCATATATTGTGTAATAATCTCAATTCTAGGGGTAGTTGATTGGCTCTAATTTCTTCAAACTCTGTTACATCCCTTCCTAACATCCTTGAAAGGGCTGCTGACCTATCACTATGCATGTCAGCTGCTAAACCAGTGATCGGGATGCTAAGGAGGTTTCCAGCTTTTGAAAGGTGAGATGAATCCTTTTCCCTTTAACATTGCTTACTAAACCTCCATCCCCTCTAGCCAAATTGAAATAAATTCTTTTACTAGGGCTGGATAGGTAGGAACATCAAGAGAACACAGCTTATCCCAGCCCATTTCCTTCAATTGTCTCCCGATTGAAAAACCTTCGGATTCAAATAGGTCAAAATCGATTTTTCTCCCCATTGTGATGACTCTATCAGCTAGGTATCTACCTTTGTGGAAGATGTGTTGGGGTTGTCAGAATCTGTGGACGAATCGCTGCTTGGAGTCGGCTCACGAACGGGACGACGTGCGGACCGCTTTCCCGTAGTTACCGGCGCTCCAACCACTGATTCTCTCCTTTTGGGTGCCATTTGATCTTTGGAAAGGTTCGATTTGGATGGAATTAGAGATGGGGAAGTTTTGGAAAAATTTTGGAAGAGTTTGGTTAGGATTTGAGAAAGTATGAAGTGACGAGGTGTCGACTCTGCCCTAATAAATCAATTTTGACTCCCAGGTGTCGACTCCCGCAAAGTCGGGTGTCGACTCCAAATCGCTAACACAGTCAGCGCTCGAACTGGAGTCGGCTCCGAATTCACAGGTGTCGGCTCCAAGGTCAGGGACCGAGAGCGACACAGTCAGAGGTGTCGACTCCTCATTCTGAGGTGTCGACTCCAAAGACAGTTTCAGCAAAAATATATGAGATTCAAATGACTGAAACTCGTCAAAATAAATTTTATAAAATTTTGATAAAATTTTGGAGTATTAAGGATCAAATAGCTCAAATGACTAGATAATTTGTCCTTAAAATAGTGAAGGGAATATCAAGAAATTGATAGAAATCTAGATTCTCATTCCTTAATGTATCAAAATCAATCCATAGGGTCACATATCCCTAATTCACCTCTAAGATAACAAAATCTCTCTTCACTCAAAGGTTTTGTAAATATGTCAGCTAATTGTTCCTCTGTATTAACATATTCAAGACAAATTTCATTATTAGCTACATGTTCTCTTATGAAATGATATCTAATTTCAATGTGTTTTGTTCTTGAATGTTGAATTGGATTTTTAGTTAGATTTATTGCACTCGTGTTATCACATCTAATTGGTGTTTTATCGGGGTTATGCCATAATCTTCAAGTTGTCTCTTAATCCAAAGGATTTGAGCACAGCAACTTCCAGCTGCAACATATTCTGCTTCAGCAGTAGATAATGCAACCGAATTTTGCTTTTTGCTAAACCAAGAGATTAAGTTACATCCTAAGAATTGACATGCACCACTTGTGCTTTTTCTATCCAATTTACATCCAGCATAGTCAGAATCAGAATATGCAATTAAATTTAAGGTTGAGTCTCTAGAGTACCATAAACCTACATTTTTAGTTCCACTTAAATATCTTAAAATTCTTTTTACAGCAATTAAGTGAGATTCTTTAGGTTCAGATTGAAATCTAGCACATAACATACTGCAAACATAATATCTGGTCTACTAGCAGTTAAGTAAAGAAGAGATCCAATCATACCTCTGTAATGTTTTTGATCTACTTTCTTACCATCTTCATCTTTGTCCAATTTGCACGAAGGACTCATAGGTGTCCCAAGTGGTTTGATTGACTCCATTCCAAATTTCTTGAGCAGTTCTTTTGTGTATTTGGCTTGATTGATGAAGATTCCTCTTTGCTTTGTTTGATTTGAAGTCCTAGGAAGAAGTTGAGTTCTCCCATCATACTCATTTCAAACTCACCCTGCATTAACTTAGCAAATTCTTGACATAACAAATTGTTAGTAGCACCGAAAACAATATCATCAACATATATTTGTACTACTAATAAATCTTTATCTTTTGTTTTCAAAAATAGTGTTTTATCGACATTTCCTCTTACAAAATCATTTTCAATCAGAAATTTACTTAATCTTTCATACCAAGCCCTAGGTGCTTGTTTCAAACCGTATAGTGCTTTGTGTAATTTAAAAACATGATTTGAAAATTCATGATCTTCAAATCCCGGTGGTTGTTCAACAAAAACTTCTTCATTTATAAATCCATTTAAAAATGCGCTTTTAACATCCATTTGAAATAAATTGATATGCATATGACATGCAAATGCAAGTAACAATCTAATTGCTTCAAGTCTAGCTACAGGTGCAAAAGTTTCATCAAAATCAATTCCTTCTTCTTGATTATATCCTTTTGCAACTAATCTAGCTTTGTTTCTAATTACTATGCCATTTTCGTCTAATTTATTTCTAAATACCCATTTTGATCCTATTACAGAATGATCTTTAGGTCTATCCACTAATGTCCAAACATTATTTCTAGTGAATTGATTTAATTCTTCTTGCATGGCTAACATCCAGTTATTATCTTTTTCAGCTTCTTCAATAGTTTTAGGTTCAATTTGAGATACAAATGCAAGATGATTATTGATGTTTCTCATTGATGATCTAGTTCTTACTCCTTGAGATGGATCACCTATAATTAATTCTCTTGGATGACCATAGGCATATCTCCAATCTCTAGGTAGATCTATATCATTACGATTTCCATCAACAACATCAACACTAGGAGAATCATTATCTTTAGCTTCTTGTTCATGATCTGAAGATACATCTATATTTAATTTTTCAATGTCTCTTTCTAGAATGTTTGTATCTTCCTCATCATCAATCTTTTTAGAACTTGATGCTAAAGATTCATCAAAGATTACATGAATAGATTCTTCTACTATTAAGTTTCTCTTGTTAAATACTCTATAAGCTTTACTAGATGTTGAATATCCTAAGAATATGCCTTCATCAGATTTTGCATCAAATTTTCCTAGGTTATCTTTGCCATTATTATGAATGAACACTTACAACCAAATGCATGAAAATAACTTATGTTTGGTTTTCTATTATTCCATAGTTCATAAGGTGTTTTCTTAATGATTGGCCTAATTAAAGCTCTATTAAGGATGTAGCATGCCGTGTTTATAGCTTCTGCCCAAAAGTATTTTGGTAAGTTGCTTTCACATAGCATGGTACGGGCCATGTCTTCTAGGGTTCTATTTTTTCTTTCAACTACACCATTTTGTTGCGGTGTTCTAGGTGCAGAAAAATTATGATGGATGCCATTTTCTATGCAAAAATTTTCAAATAAATGATTTTCAAATTCGTGCCATGATCACTTCTTAGAGACACTATGGTGTTGTTTTTCTCATTTGTGACCTTCTTGAAGAATTTCAAAATAGTGGAAAGGTCTCATCCTTATGAGCTAAAAATAATACCCAAGTGTATCTAGAGTAATCATCTACAATCACAAGACCATATTTCTTTCCTCCTAGACTTGTGGTTCTAGTAGGTCCAAAAAGATCCATGTGAAGTAGTTCAAGTGGCCTAGAAGTGGAAACAATATTTTTAGTTTTGAAAGAATTTCTAGTTTGTTTTCCAAATTGACATGCATCACAAATTTTATTATTTTCAAAATCTAATTGTGGAAGTCCTTTTACTAAATCCATTCTAATTAATTTTGAAATAAGGTGTGTGCTTGCATGACCTAATCTACGATGCCACAACCAACCAATCTCATTTATATTAGCATTATTAGCAACTAAGCAATGATTACTAGTAGACAAATTGTCTAAATCAATCAGGTATACATTGCCATTTCTATTTCCAATAAAAACAATGCTATTATCAATGGGATTAGAAACTGTGCATATAGAAGATTCAAATGATACTTTAAAACCTTTATCACATAATTGACTAATGCTAATTAAATTATGTTTCAAACCATTAACATATAAGACATTTTCAATATATGTGGAGGGAGTTATTTGAATGTTACCAAACCCCAAGATTTGGCCTTTGCCATTGTCACCAAATGTAACTACTCCTCCTCTTTTGCTTTCAAGGGTGATGAATTGATCCTTGTCACCCGTCATGTGCCTTGAGCAGCCGCTATCGAGATACCACTTTCTCTTTGATCTTTTGGCCGCAAGACACTCCTGCAAAAATAATTAAGTCTTATATTTAGGTACCCAAGCTTTCTTGGGTCCTTCATGGTTAGTAGCATAAACAATTGTTCCTTTAGGAACCCAAATTTTCTTTCCTTTACTATTTATCTTCTTATCTATTTTCTTAAAATTGCATTCAAAAACTTTGTGTCCCTTCTTGTTACAGTAATGACATGTAACATTATCATTGTTTTGTTCCTTTCTAAAAAAGTTTTTGACAAATTTTTGTTTCAAATTAGGTCTATATCCTAAACCAGCCTTATCATATATAGCTCTTTGATTACTTAACAATAAATTAAGTTTTTCTGAACTATAAGTGAATTTATCAACAATACTTTTATATTTATCAACTTCCTTCTTTAGTTTATCATTTTCATTGAAATTGATTCTTTTTCTTTAGTCAAATTGCCTTTTTCAGATTTCAGCACTTTAGTTTCATTATTAAGATTTTCTTTTTCTTCAATCAAAGTTAAATTTTTATTTTTCAAAAACTTATATTTCTTTTTCAAAATTTTGAAATCACCAACAAGTTCATTAAAAGCATCAAATAATTCATCAAAAGCAAATTCATCGCAAGGATTTTCAGAACTTACCTCATCCTCTTCGTTTGCCATAAAGCAAATGTTAGCAACCTCCTTTTGTTCTTCCTCCGATGAGGATTCATCGCTGTCGCTCCAAGTTGCAACATAGGCTTTCTTTTTCTTCTTGAAAGTCTTTTTCAGTTGAGGACAATCATATCTGTAATGCCCCGGTTTCTTACATTCATAGCAAATCAAGGGGTCTTTCTCTTTATCCTTGTCCTTGTCTTTTTCTTTCTCTCCTTCCATCTTAGTTCCAAATTTCTTCTTGTGGAAGGGTCTCTTTCTCCTCATGAATTTTTGAACTTTCTTGCTAGAAGAGCTGTCTCATCATCATCTTCTTCACTATCATTGCAGCTCTCCTCATTTTCAGCAGCCTTAAGAGCTATGGTCTTTTTCTTTTTCACATCTTCTTCTATGTGCTGCTTCATGGTCAATTCATGGGTCATTAGGGATCCTAGAAGCTCCTCTAAGGGTAAGGTGTTGAGGTCCTTTGCTTCTTGGATTGCTGTCACCTTCGCTTCCCACGTTCTTGGAAGTGACCTGAGAATTTTACGAACAAGTTCAGAGTTAGAATATGTTTTGCCTAAACTTTTCAACCCATTTACAATATCAGTAAATCTAGTATACATGCTGGCTATATTTTCAGTTTGTTCCATGCAAAATAACTCATATTTATGAACAAGAATGTTTATTTTGGATTCTTTTACTTGGTTAGTACCCTCATGGGTAACCTCTAATCTATCCCAAATCTCCTTTGCGGAATTACAAGTGAGATTCTATTAAATTCATTAGCATCTAAAGAGCAATATAAGACATTCATGGCCTTAGCATTGAGCTGTGCCATTTTCCTATCATTATCATTCCAATCCCTTTCGGGCTTAGGAACAATAGTGCCATCAATAACGTGTGTGGGTGTACTAGGTCCATTAGTTATAACACCCCACAATTCATAATCAGAAGCTTGAATGAATATCCTCATTCTTGCTTTCCAATAAGAATAGTTGGAACCATTAAACAAGGGAGGTCTATTTGTAGAATGACCTTCGGCAAATGATCCAACTTGAGTTGCCATTTGGATCTTTAGCTCTTGATCGTGTGATCAAAATCTAATGAGCACTTGCTCTGATACCAATTGTTGGCCCAGATGACAACCCAAGAGGGGGGGTGAATTGGGTTCTTTAAAAAATTTAGCCTCTTGAAAAATTGTTTGCTTAAGATGAATGAAAATAAATGCAATGTAAATATAAAGTACACAAATAAAACAGAGATAGAGATAGAGACAATGGAAGCACGGCAAACACAAAGATTTTATAGTGGTTCGGTGTATCCAACACCTACGTCCACTCCCAAGATCCTACTTGGGTCCACACTATAATCTCCTCGATTACAGCCGAGTTGTTTTACAAGTTCACAACTCAAACTTGTTGTTTTACCCGGGATCACAACGAACCCAGCCGGTTTTTCGGGCTCACCAGCACACAACCCTAAACTCAAGCTAAACTAGCTTGACCCGAGGTTAACAACCTCCACTAGTTCAATCCCCTTTGATTGAACTAGGCACAAACAAGTATAAGAATGTTTTACAAATCTCACAGCTCCTTAATGAGCAAATATTCAAAGAAAAGTAAATAGGTTTAGAAAAGCCTGGTTTGAAGTTGTTTGGCTTTGAGCTTTTCTTCTTTTCCTCTTCTCCTTGCTGGGTTGAATCAAGCCTCAGCTCCGATTCCTCACAGTAGATGCAGTTGAGAAGATTGAAAAGTCGGTCTCTTTCTTCTAGTTGAGAATCCTTCGATTTTTCCTATTTGAACGGCTTGGATTCTTCTTTGAGCTTTATGGAGTGGAAGGTTTTGAATTTAAAAACTCCTCTCTTGGATATAAGCCTCTAGACTTTTCGGATTTTGATTTTTGATCTTTTTCTATCAGTCTCTCTCTTTCTTTGTATATCTTTTCAAACGGTTGTTTTTTCCCCTTTTTATAGATTTTCTTTTGATTCATTTTTGGGTGGAAATCTAGCCGTTGGAGTGTACCTAAAGGATTTTCATTCATAAAAAATAGTCGTTAGATGTCAGAAATCAAAAATATTACCGTTAGAGCTGATCTGGCATTTTTAATTTTTCATCCAGGTGGGTTGGAGTCGGCTCCAGCTTTTCAGGTGTCGGCTCCAGATTGTTTTTCCATAAATAGTAAAATCTGAGTTCGTCGTGGAGTCGGCTCCGCAAAAGTAAGTGTCGGCTCGCTGTCGTCAGGTGTCGGCTCCCGAATACTGTAGGTGTCGGCTCCAGGATGCTCAGAAAATCAACGTTCTGTCCCCGCATCGGAGTCGGCTCCAGACACTGTAAGTGTCGACTCCAAACCTTAGGTGTCGGCTCCGAAACTCTAGGTGTCGGCTCCAGGTTGTATCAAAAATCAGATTAAAATTGAATTGGCCATGGGGTCGGCTCCAGACTTTCTAGGTGTCGACTCCAAGCTCTGAAACTTTGAAATCTTGATTTTGTATTTGATTCAAAATTCATTTCTTAATTCCTTTAAATTGATCAAATAAATTTAAGTCCTGAAACACTTATAAAATCCATTAGTAATCAATTAAATATACTCAATTCCTTTATTAATCATCAAAATCAATGAATGGATCAACACTACTGACTTTTTGTATGGTCATGCTCAGACCGATGTCTTACATCTATCGGCATTCTCGTCCTGGTAACTTATATCATATACAAGAGACTCGTATCAAGACGATCCATGCTCTAATTTGATTGGATCGATCACTATCCTCGTGATTGATCAATTGTTTGGAAGCATTTTAGGATTTAATCTATTATAATGTGTATCTCCAATTTTCAACTCTTGAATATACATATTATTGACCATCAATCCCATGAACGATATATGACACATCAACATATATAAAAAATTACCCAATAAAATTTATTTATTAATGATATTGATCAGGCATAAAATAAGTTCTGGATAAAATACAATGTGTAAGTAAACAATTAGCTTTTTAGGGCACTCGTCTAACAACTTGATCATCCGGATTCAATTATCCTCTTAACTAACGTTCTCTAGGGAGAGTGCCTCGCCAACTTTATCCTTTTTCTTCAAGATGGTTGCATAGCATTGTCTTGTTATTCATAGCATTGTCTTGCTATTCCTTGATCACCTTTGAGTTTTCTAACTCCGTTCTTGATGGAAAACTTTATGATGAAGTGATAACTCAAAGAGATGGCCCTTAAAGCATTGAGGTTTAGATGCTTAAGGATGGCATTATAAGCTAAGGGTGTTTTCATCACACAAAAAATCTAGCATCACCTTGGCTTAGTTGGACTCTTGTCCCCTACCACTAGGAGGGTATTGGTCCCTTCGACCAGAATTAAGTTACTAAAGCAGCCAACCAATGAACTCCTAATCCTCATCTTCTTGAAAGCTTCAAATAGAAGATGTTAGCTAAACTTCATGTCAACCAGAATCCTCTTTACTTGATGGTTAGTTATCACTATGAAAACCACTAATGCATCATATGGAGTTAATCGAGTTCAAGATCATTTAGATATCATGAGAAAATTTTTCAACCGTCCGTTTTACATCACCTGCCTTGTTTGCACCAAGAGTCATGCGAAATCATCTCTTTCTTTCCTTTGGGGCAAACAGAGTCCTGATTTGAGTGACGTCTGCATTGTTGGACTCAAAAAATCAAGTGCTTTCCATCTTTAAGCTCTTTTTTTTGCAAACATCATAAAAAATAATAATTCTTAATAAATTTAAAATAATTAATATTTATTTTAATGGTTAAATTGGGATAATAAATAGACTTATCAATACTCCGAAACAAAATAGGGTAGTGGAACAAAAACGCCATCATGTTATGGAAATTGCTCGAACTCTCTTACTTGAGTCTTCTATTCCACTTGACTTTTGGATCGAAGCTATTCATATAGCTGCCCATCTTATTAACAGGCAGACTACTCCTATACTTGGTAATCACTCTTCTTTTTTTGCCCTTTTTCATTAGTCGCCAAATTACATGAATTTTCATATTTTTGGCTGTCTGCTTTATGTTGCTTCCACCACATGAATGGCATAAACTATCTGCAAAGGCTACCAAATGTATTTTTATTGGTTATAGTGATAAACATAAAAGTTATATTTGTTATGATCCTCAACATCATCGCATTTGTGTATCTCATAATGTCATTTTTTTTCTAAAAATCTATATTTTTATGTTTCATCTTTGAGTACAATAGGTCCCAATTCTTTCATTTCTACATTATACAATTTTTTGGATTCTCAAATTTTGATTTGTCTATTGATACTCATGACATGCCTGTTATGCAACTTCCTGATCATGAGCTGAAGGTCCTCTTACTAATGTTCCAAGTGATATACCATCACCTCCTTTGCCTTCTTTGAAAAGATCCATCTGTGTCAATTTTGGTAAGCCACCTAACCAATTAACTCTCTTTACCAATCTAAATTATGTCCAAATTCCTAATACCAATAAGCAGGCAATGGAACAAGCATGCTGGAAAAGAGCGATGGACAAGGAACTTGAGGAATTGACTACGAATCATACTTGGGACTTAGTCTCACGGCTCTCTAATACTTCTGTCATCGGTAGCAAATGGGTGTACACCATTAAGGTCAAGCCCGATGTACTCTAGACAGCTACAAATCACATTTGGTAGCTCAAGGCTACAAGCAGGAATATGAGATTGATTATGAAGAAACATTTGCCCCTATCACTAAGATACCACAGTTCGAACTCTTTTTTCTATTGCATCTTGCAAATAGTGGCCATTATATCAATTAAATGTTAAGAATGCTTTTCTGCATGGACATTTGAAGGAAACCGTTTTATGGAGTATCCTCCTGGCTATTCTTTTGGTGATTCTAATGTGGTTTGCAAACTTAACAGGTCTCTTTATGGTCTTAAATAGGCACCATGGGCATGGTTCGAAAAATTTTATTCTACTATTTGTTCAGTTGATTTCAACAAGTTCTAATGATCACTCTCTGTTCACCCATCACTCTTCACATGGTATTATTATTCTACTTCTTTATGTAGATGATATGGTCATTACGGAAGTGATAAAAAGGGCATTTTTTAGTTTAAATAGCTTCTTCATAATTCTGTTCATATGAAAGATCTTGACACACTTATTTATTTTCTAGGCTTGGAAGTGTCATATTCCCCTCATGGTCTCTTTCTCACACAGTGCAAGTACATTGAGGATTTGATTAAAATTGCCAATTTGACTTATAATAAAGTTTGTTTAACTCCTATGGAACTCAATTTGAAACTACAACATGATGATGGTGCACTTATCTCTAATCCTACCTTGTATCGACGACTAGTGGGCAATCTTATTTATCTTACCAAATTCATATATTTATGCATCAAAATATAAAATTAACACGAATTTAATTCCCAAAGTTCGAGATCTTTAGGTAACTAATTTAATTAATAAAATTAAATCTGAAATTAATTCTAAATCATACATATATTCTTTATTAAGGATAAAGATTGATGAAGCCAGTAAATAATTTACCATTAGCCATCCATGCGTTCGGCTTCTAATGGTGATCCATGTAGAGATCTTTGAATGATGTTCTCTTAGGATTGGATGCTAGCTAGCACCTCTTTTCTTCTTCAATTGATTTTTCAAATAAAAAAAATAGTTCTCTAATCAAGATCCAATCTTGAACTAGAAAGAGAGAGGATGTGGGACATCCTAGAGAGAGAAAGAATATTCTAGAAAGAGAAAGAATATCCTAGAGAGAGAAAGTGGGTGTTAGGCTCTAAGAGAGAGAAAGGAGTAGTTAAGTGTACATTTCCAAGGGAGGCATCTCTCTTCTTTTATTTCATGAAGAGAAGGTTGTGTGGTTCAATAAAAAGAAAAATTTTGTTCCAACACCCAACCATGCAACAATATCAAGTTGATAACAAAATATCCTAACAAATTTAGGTTATTTGTTATCATGATCATATTACGATTACAATCACCAAACTGCATCCCTAAAAAATAGAAAATTGGTTATCGCATGAAACCAATGCCCCAACCTTGGATTTAGCTTCTTGATGATGCCCAAATTATGGGTGTTCCCTCCTCCATGATGTGGAAATGGGTCATGCCCATACATGGGCATGGGTTTATCCTCCATGTGGTACGATCTTAGCCCTTGGTTTAATTTAGTTTTCATAAATCAAATCATGCCATAATATAGATCCAATTAAACACCACATTATTAATCCCAATTAAACTAAGCCATTTATTATATGGATCAAGCCTAATTGGGTATCCAATTAATGAATTTCATATATACATCACATGTACAAATGGTCTCTTCCTTGGACACAAAATTCTTTTCTTTACGATGAATCCTATTCATCAATTTCATGTTCTCTCGTTAAGATTGAGTCAAACCCAACCTAATTAATTGATCATCTAATATGAATTAAGTCCAACTTAATTTTCATTTTAACTTCATCGAAAAGCACCTTAATGCGTGTGACCCATTAGGTCTCTTGACACGTTGGCAATAATCATATCCTTAATATTAACCCTAAGGATGACCTGGTCAACACTTTATCCAAGTCAATTCTTTAATCAATTCAACTTCTTGATCAAATCAAAAAATCTATGATTATAGATCATGAGCGGTCTTTAGCAAAGCATCATGACCACCCAAGTGTTAAGGATTTTGTTGACGTGGTCATTAATACCTGTCCATGAACGGTTACCATACGATTCATCCCTTCATCACATATCCTAAATTAATTAGTGATATGGAATGTATCAACCCTATAATTGATCTTTGTTTACTTGATCTAAAAAAAATTTGACTCACATGAATTAGAACTTCAAAACCATTTCGAATTCCAACTCAACCTTGCAAGAATTTAATAGTCATTTTAATCCATCAAGTGGTTGTGGACATATCCTCTCTATCAAGGAAGATGAATCCTATCTTGATTAAACATCATCTTCATGTACTTCATGTTATACCCAATCGATACCATATTTGCCATCCATGGCTAGAGCGATATTTGCATGTCGTCAAAGCATGACATTCCATACATGAGGTACAATAAAGATCTCAAGTCAAAGGATCACTCATACCACCGTCATCAAAGATCAACCATCAACAATATATAGAATATTCATATGGGATCTCTGTGTGGGTTATCCAATGCATCATTATAATAATGAGCATCTATACACCTATCCAAATATCTTCCTACTTTGCTTGCAAGATCAGTTGCTCACCACAATAGTGAAGATATGAATTGTGTGCTAGTCTCAACGGTGTTCGATAGGGCTCAATCCTATCTACGCATTGACTAGTGGAATTTAAAGAATCGAACATAATGTGCAATTTTGATTCACAATTTGTAATCTCTATTACAAATTTCATATGCACAGTTCATATTTTTTTGAACTTGATCTCACAAGTCAAATATATCTAATATATATAAGAATTATATCTGGATAGATAAAGAAATCAATAAATTTCATTTGCATTCATAATGAAATATGTACAAACTAGCATCTAATCTGATTGGATTTAGAGCACACACTAATAATCTTTCACTTGCATTAGAGCTAATCGCCCATGTATCTAATACCAAATGACTCAGCATGATCATCATGCTTCTATTACGGCAGAACTTTAGTGAACAGATCAGCAATATTATCGTCCATGGTAACTCGTTCTATTTTTATATCATTTCGTCCAATTATTGCTTTAATTATATGATATCTCCTGAGTACATGTTTGGACATCTGATGAGACCTTGGCTCCTTGGCTTGTGCAATAGCTCCATTGTTATCACAATACAAGAGTATTGGATTAACAATACTTTGAACCACATGAAGTTCAATGATGAACTTTTTGATCCAAACCGATTATTTAGCTGCATCTAATGGTACGATGTACTCAGCTTTAGTTATAGAGTCGGCGGTCGTCTTCAGCTTGAAACTCTTTCAGCTGACTGCACCACCATTAAGTATAAACATAGATGATTGTGATTTATAATCATCTCTATTAGACTAAAAACTAGAATCCGTGTAACCCCGAACTATGAGGTTGGGTCGTCCATAAATCAAGAACATATCCTTAGTCCTTTGTAAGTACTTAAGGATATTCTTGACTTCCATTCAATGTTTTTCACTCAGATTTTCTTGATATCTACTCATGATACTCAAGGCATAGCATCGTATACATGATGGATCCAATTGCCGATGCATATGGTATCCTATCCATATGCTCTCTCTCCTCTTGGGTCTTAGAACTTATGTCCTTGGAGAGATGTACCCTATGCGACATTGGCAGGAATTCCTCATGGATTCTTTCATGCTAAACCATTTTAGCATCTTATCTATATACGTACTTTGTATCAATCCAAGCAATCTTCTATATCTATCTCTATAGATCTTTATACCTAGCATATAGGCTGCTTCTCCCAAATCCTTCATAAAAAAATTACATGACAACCAATCCTTCACTTTTTAAGCAAGGATACATTATTTTCTATTAATAATATGTCATCCACATATAATATTAAAAAAATAATATCACTCCCACTAACCTTTTTGTACACACATGGATCATCCTCATTTTTAATAAAATTAAACTCTTTGATTGTCACATCAAATCGAATGTTCTAACTCCTAAAGGCTTGCTTAAGTTCATAAATAGACATTTGCAGCTTGCACACTTTTTTAGGATCTATGGTTCAAAACCCTGGTTGTGTCATATACACATCCTCTACTAAATCTCCATTTAGGAAGATGGTTTTGACATCCATCTGCCAGATCTCATAGTTATAGTATGCTGTTATTACAAGCAAAATTCTTATGGACTTAAGCATGGCCATAGGAGAAAAGGTTTCATCAAAGTTAACACCTTATCTTTGCTTGTAACCTTTTGCAATTAGCCTTTCCTTATAGGTAATCACATTACCATTCATATCAGTCTTCTTCTTGAAAACCCATTTGCATCCAATGGGTTTTACCCCTTCAGGTGGATCAACCAAGGTCTATATCTGGTTGTCATACTGAAGTTCATTTCAGATTTTATGGCTTCAAGTCATCTCTCAGAGTCAATGTTAGACATTGCCTCTTTGTAGTTGGTAGCCTTATCATCCTCTTTGAGAAATGCATATCTCTTAGGGATATGAATTGTCCTACTAAATGTACGTAGTTGGTGTGTACTTGAAACTACCTGTTGCTTTTCATGCAACGATTGCCTAAATGTGGGTTAAATCTTCAGCTCAACTCCCATTATATTCAGCATATGCTCCATTCCATATAATCGATCTTTATTAATTTATGGTTCTTAAGCTTCATTAAGTTTAATCTTACTCCCACTACTAATTTCTGTAAGAATCTCATTCTCCAGAAATGT
Source organism: Calamus simplicifolius (assembly GCA_900491605.1). Lineage (NCBI taxonomy): Eukaryota > Viridiplantae > Streptophyta > Magnoliopsida > Arecales > Arecaceae > Calamus > Calamus simplicifolius. Next base: position 81,023 of record UESW01002501.1, on the reverse strand, counting down.
AGCATGTCTTGAGACAAACACTTTTTGCTCAAGTGGGTAGTAGAAGTAGTATCCTATTGTTTATTTTGAATATCCCACAAAATTATATTTATCAGATCTGGCTTCAAGTTTGTCTGATTCATTATGCTTCACATAAGCGTAACAGCCCCAAATCTTTAAATGATTAAGGGATGGTTTCTTTCTATAACATATCTCATAGGGAGTAGAGTTGACCAATTTAGATGAAACTCGATTTAGGGTATATTCAGCAGTGTCTAGCGCATAACCCTAAAATATTTTTGAAAATCTGTAAGGCTCGTCATGGAACGCACCATGTCTAACAGTGTGCGATTTCTTCTTTTTGATACACCATTATGCTATGGTGTATTAGAAGGAGTCCATTAAGGAAGGATCCCATTCTTCTTTAAATAATCTATGAACTCATAGCTTAAGTATTCACCACTCGATCTGATCAAAGCATCTTAATATTCTTGCTAGTTTATTTTTCCACTTCACATCTGAATTCTTTGAACTTTTTAAAGGCTTCAGATTTGTGCTTCATCAAATACACATAACCATACATACTATGGTCATTTATGAACGTGATAAAATAAGAAAAACCTCCTATGACTTGAGTGTTAATGGGTCCACATACATCCGAATATACTAAACCCAAACATTCAGTTGCTCACTCATCTTTTTTAGTAAATGGTGATTTGGTCATCTTGCCAAGTAAGCATGACTCGCATTCATCAAACGATTTCCAATCGAATGAGCCCAAGTATCCATTTTTATGTAACTTTATTAAACGCTTTTCATTTACATAGCCTAGACGACAATGCTATAGGTATGAATCCCTAAAATTATTTGATTTTAATCTTTTTGATTCAATATTGAGAATAGGGGCTTGAAGATTAAGAACATAAATTGCATTAAATAATTCAGCAGAGCCAAAGAATATTTTATTTTAAAAAATAGAAACACCTTTATTTCTAATTTCAAAAGAATATACATCCATTACTAAACATGAAATGGATATGATATTTTTTGTTATATTTGGTACATAGTAACAATTACTAAGTTCTATTACAAACCTTGTGGCAAAGATAATGTAACATCCTAAAAATCTTATAATTTTGGTAATATTAATGACATTTTTGTTTGAAATAAAAGTTGGATGGTTTTAATGATGTGTGGGTGTGTTGCCACTTGAAAAATGTAAGAAGAAAAGATCCGTGGTATAAATGAGTATATTTTTGGGTGCTAATAACTTTGATTTAAGAATTGAGAGATTTGAGTTTTAATAGGCTTAAATCATAAGAAAAATCAAGTTTGGTTTGAGTTTTGCCCTTATATGATGTTTTTAGTAATTAGAGTCGACTCTAATTGGTATGAAGTCGACTCTAGCACGGTTTTAAACTTCTAGCACGATTTAAAGTCGACTCTTGCAGAAGGGGGAGCCGATTCTAATTGAGAAATAGAAAGATAGCATTTCTTCCTCGTGTTAGAGCCGACTCTAATTTCTACAGGAGCTGGCTCTAAGTCGGCGGATTCCTGGGTTAAATCTTTAAAATTTCATATTTATTTTGTTTTAAGTCCGATTTGAGTGCCGTTTAAATCGTTGGATTCTTAAAATCGAGCTCTCCGAGTTGAAAAGTTTATTTCCTAAAAATATTATATGAAAGTATCAAATTTAAAAGAATAGCAATAAATAGCTATCAGAGGCAAAATGAGGATTTTGTTAAGTCACTGTACATGCCTTGGCCCCTAAGTTACTGAAAAATATAAAAGGAAAGAGAGAGAGAGAGAGAGAGAGAGAGAGAGAGAGAGAGAGACTGGCCAAAAAGAAAGAATGAATAAAAGAAAAGAAAGATAGAGGAAAAGAAAGAAAGAAAGGAAGGGAAGAGAATTAGCCAGGGAGAAAGAAAAAGAAGAAGAAGAAGAAGAGAAGGAAATGAAAAGGCTTGGAGAAGATCTTGGTGGCCGTGTTAGCTTCTGAGGTCTGAACGGTGGTTCCAAAAAGCCGAAGCATAGGAGATGATTATCAGTTGGGATGCTAACAGCTAAGGTGAGTGGGTTTCTCATCTAGCTAGGTAAATTATTTTTGAGATATTGTATGGATATTTTGTTATAGATGTATATGGTGTGTGTTGAGCATGATATGATGAAAAGAGGAGTTTTTAGAAATATGGGAAATAAGAACAAAAATTTAGTGTATTTTTATTTAAGCATGAGTTTAAAAGAAAGGAATAAAGGTATAGCATACTCTAAAGCATCGTATGGAAGTACTTGGAAAACTTAAGTTTAGAAAGATTCTAAACATTAAAAATATATGAGATTTAGGAAGATTGTGAGCTTCCTAGGAGATTAAATATATATACCTGGGGAGAGAACATAGGTTTCATACAAGAATCTAGAAATAAGGAAAGGTACGAGTATGAGAAAAGAGTCCAAGATCCACAAGAAGAATTTGAATGTCATAACAAGAGTATCTAACAGAGTAAAGAATAAGAGTTTCATAATAAATACAAAATAGGAGAAAGAATATATGGCTTATAAGAGAGCATGAATGAGAAGAAAAGAATAATATATATATATATATATATGAACAAGGAAAGAACATGAGACTAAGAAATGAATATAGGGGTCATGAAAAGAGCACAGGTCTGAGAAAAGACTATGGGTTTCATAAAAGAATATGAGATTGAGGGAAAAGCATGAGTAAAAAAAGAGCATAAATTGAGGAATGGATATGAGTTTCATAAAGGAACCTAGATCTGTGGATAGATATTAATCTTCTGGATAAATACAAGGTTGAAGAAAAAGTAAGGGCTGAGCAGGAACCCTGAATTTGAGGTAAGAGTACTAGCTATGAAGCAGAAAAGAAAAGTATGAATTTAAGCATGTCATGAGTCAAAGCATGAGGTTAAGGTTGAGTTTATAGGCATGGGTTTATGAATTGATAGTTGAAATTAGAGCATATTAAATTATAACAAGAAAGAATATGCATTAAAAAGGTATGTGTGGATACCTATCAATATGCATGGATGATTTGAGCCTAGTTCAGGTGTTTAATAGCACGAGTATCGATGCAAAGTATGAGCTAATAGTATATATTAAAGATATGAATCATGGTAATATGATAATATTCTGATGTAAGCCTATGAAATGAAAGGCTTGGTCTATTGATGTATATGGTGTAAATCTAGAAGATGAGAATCTAGTATGTAGTATAACGAAAACATATGGTAAGCATGGGTTAAAGGAAAAAGATATAGCATGCATTGAGAAGCATGAGTTAAGACATAAGTTAAGGCAAGAATCAAAGAAAGTCTGAAGGTACATTATAGGTAAAGTATAGCATGATTTCAAAATAGGAATGAAAAGCATGAGTTTCAGGAATGTTATAGCTTGAGGAAAGCAAAGCATGATCTTGTAACTTGAGTTAAAGTGTAACAGAAGGTTTCAAAATGATGTGAATTGAGAGGCATGCATGGGCATGTGTATACATATATATTATTATATATATATGTGCATAGTATAAATATAAAATGCATGATATAATGAAATATGAGCGTAAGCCTGGGTTTTAAAAGCATGAATTGAATATGTTTATAGCATGAGTTTAAAGCATATGTTTATATTATGAGTTTTAAAAGCATAAGTTTTGAGCACGAGTTGTAAAAAGCAAAAGAACTGAGCTTGAGTTTTGATGCATGAGTTTCAGATGCATACATGGCATATGTGCATGAAAAAATGTTAAAAAGAATATGTTTTAATGCATGAGTCATACAGAGCATTCAGGTAACTATGGAGCTGATCATCCTGTAGATTGTGCCATAGCATGAGCATTGGATACTACTATTGAGCCAGTACCTCTTTGTGATTTGATTGTACGATGATCCCCGAGATTAGGGGTGAGTACAAGTTAGCCCAGGCCCAATGGAGCAGGTGGCAAGTAGTCCATGGGGACAAGAATCATAGCTCAGTGGAGCTGGTTATAGTCCATGAGGGCAGAGAGAAAACCTGAGGTTCCAGGTTTAAGGAACAAAGCACTTTGCCAGATGAACCGCACGAGTAAGGGGTGCTATTTGTGCGGGGATCCTATTGCTAGTTCATGCATCCGACGAGAGTACATCTGCAGGAGGGTGACTATATGGTGGTACCTTGGAGGTTTCACACATAGCCCATCATTATAAAGTTTTAAAAAAAAATTGCTTTTAGTTTTATAAGGGCTAGTGAGCCAAATGTATATCCCAGTGGAATGAGATTAAAAGAGAAGCCAATGGGCAAAGAGAGATCCCAATGGGGATTAGAGAGTTGAGCAAAGAAAGTCTGGGCTATATAATAAGGATACATATATATTCATATACCTGCTTTATAAAGTATTACATTATGCATAGATTTTTATATAAATGAGTTATTTAAAGAGCATTTCAGTAAGGTATGATACTTCAGTTAAGATGTATATTATTTGAAGAATAAGCTACAATTTACGTTATCTGATATCATGTTAAAAATATACGTTGGTTTATACATGCTATATAGTATCAACATACTGTTGAAATTGTGATTTATTATGATCCTCTATTTTTCATGGTTAGATGGTTTTTCAGTCACTGAGACTTCGGTCTCACCCCTCTATGGTTGTTATATTTTTATTGCAGGACAGTGAGTTGATTGACAGGACTAAGTGGTTGGCCTTAGCTTTACTTCCGATCTAAGAGTTGGTAATGGTATATCGAGAATATGGTTCAATTGAAAGAATTTAGTGTGGATGTTAAAAAGGTAGACATAGTTTTATTTGTATATGAAAATGAGAGTTATGTATGTAATTGTATATATGTGTTTATACAGTTGATACTCTGTGTTGTATCATGAACACTTATGAAATGAGATAAAGTCTTATATTCTGAAGGAAATTATGAGTATAATATATGTATTGGTATGACTTGTATGTCAATTGTGAATATGATCTTATAAACTGCTTGAGGATGTTACAGGAAATATATATATATATATATATATGAGCAAGGACAATATCATATGATATCATGAAGGAATTAAATGAATAGGTGTGAAAAGTTTTTATCGGGATAGATTGTTGAGTTGGTGAATTTTTGCAATTAGATAGAGTTCACTAATACTTTATGGTGCGCAACATAAAGGCTAGTAGAACTCTATCTGATTTTCATAGGTTACCAGGTTTTATTAGTTGTCCTGGAGAGAAAGAGGGAGCTAATAGATGAAGAACAAATTTCTATGGCTAATGCAGCAACCTTTGCTCCATTTTTCATTCACAGGATCACTTCATCCTTTCTCAGTCTTTTACTGTTTCTTATCATCTGCATATTAATAGAAATATGAGACCCACAACCGGTATCCAATACCCAAGTGGAATAAGAAGTGATAGAAGAAAACATCTCAATTATATATGCACCTAATGTAGAAGCTTCGTATGCTTTTTATCTTTCAGGCTAGCCTGATAAGCCTTGCAGTTATACTTTCAGTGCCCATCCTTACCACAGAAGTAACATTTTTCTTTGGCTGCATCCTTCTTGGCTACATTCTTCTTAATGCCTTTCGTTGGCTTGGTTGTCTTGGCCTTTTGGGCCTTATTCTTCTTCAGATGCTTCTTCTAAGTGCCCGAAGATTTTATAACCATCAATTGCCCTTTATCATTCCTGATGCTAGGCTCAACATTAGTCAATATATTTGCAAGCTGAGGCAATGTAGCCTCGAGCCTGTTCATGTTGAAATTTAATACAAACTACAAATAGCTAGGAGGCAATGACGGTAGAACCAAGTCAATAATCAGTTCATGGTCCATTAGGAAACCCAATCGTGCTAACTTCTCAATTAAATTGATCATTTTCAGCACGTGTTCATCCACTGATGAACCCTCAGTCATTTTGCATTAAAACAGCTCTTTGAAGGTCTGAAATCTCTCATAGCGAGATTGTGCACCAAACAACTCTTGTAGGTACAACAAAATCTCATGAGCATTTAAATGCTCATACTAATTTTGAAGACTGGTGACATAGAGGCCAACATCAAGCATGTGGTCATCTTCTCAGCATCTTTATGCTGATTGTATGCTAGAAAAAGTTCAGTTGGAGCATCCACTAGTGGGACCTCTGGTGCAGCCTCATTAAGGACAAATAGGATTTTCTTAGATCGCAAAATGATCTTGATATTCCTTAGCCACTCAAAAAAATTGGGTTCAGGCAACTTGTTGGACTTTAGGATACCTCTAAGGTTGATGTTCACACTATAGTGTCTCTATCAACTATAAAGAAAATAGAACAAGTTAATTATTATGAATGCAAATCATCCATTTAATATGGTAATTTTAAAATTTTTTAATTAAATCGATTTCTTCCACTATTTTATCAAGCTTAATAGCCCTCTCTATTAATCTCAAAAAATTATCAAATAATTTTCTAGTGGGCTAGGACCCTCAACAAATCTTAGTAAGCCAAATTAGGTAGATTTTAATCAATCACATCAAATATAACTCTCGATCATTTAGGAAACATTGCCTTGTCAATCACATCCGATGTGATCACCCTAAACTTTGCTTCTAGATTAAACTAACCCTGACTATGACCAATTATGCCAGCTAACCTAGTTAAGTCAACTCCTCATAGGTTCACTCGATCTTGGCTATGGCACAACAAATCTCATGCCCTAATGATTTTGTATCATATGAATATGGAAGGCTTAAAGACTTAATATTCATGGAGGAATTTTACACATTTAGGTCTCATCATGCATATACAACATTTGTATCATGCTTAATTATATATCATATGTGTTAATTTTAGATTAATTTTAATTAACCTAAATTTCATAAGATCTTATCGTATGATTAAAATTTCTAATCCAATTAGAATCCCTGACCACTATCTATTTAGGAACCCTACTCAGGTGACCAAATCAATTGTTACCATCCCGACTAAACTGCTTAGTCTAATCAATTTGATGCCTCCCTCATAATGGCCAGGTCAGCTATCAAAGGGGTCCTATTTAGCTTGCCTTAGATACCAACTCATGTTGGCTAGGTAAGCAAATGGAGCAATTAAAAACCTTTGATTCAAGCCTTCCTTAAACACCAATGTAGTTAAGCTCAATTGCAAAAGACTAACCATGGTATTATAGGATCAAATAATGATATGGTTAAGTCTAATTTTCTAAACCTTATCATCTATTACACATTTTGATAAGATGAGATAGTAATCTAGGGATTTATGATAAGTGTCAAATATTTTATAATTTATTTTAAATATTTATCTTATCATTATCTATTATGATAAATTAGTTTTTATTACATAAAAATTCTAATTGATCTCTATCATAACATCCCTAACAAATATGATCATGATAACATGTTAAAAATTAAATTTAATTTTTTTAATCTTGATTATCATGTTATCATGATATAATTATTTTAGATTTTAATCATATCATTTATCATGTCAAAATTAAATTCTAAACATAATATCTTAAATTTCAGACTTTGTGATTATGTCACACATAAATCATGATTTTTAATTTTAACATGATTAAATCTAAATAATTCATATTTATTATCATATAATAAACTTTTAAAATATTTAATTTAAAATAATATAATTATTTTAGATTTTAATTATGTTATTTATTATGTCAAAATTAAATTCTAAACATGATATCTTAAATTTCAGCCATTTGATTATATCACACATAAATCATAATTTTTAATTTTAACATGATTAAATCTAAATAATTTGTATTTATTATAATATAATAAAATTTTTAGATATTTAATCTTCATCATATGTAAGATTTATATTTTATATCGCATGTAAAATTTAGATTTATGTATATAAAACTAGAACTCAGGTAATCTATCAAATTAACTAAATTTGAAGCATGAGGTGGCTTTGATACTACTTGTTGAAAATTTTATGTATTTTATATAAATCAAATTTATATATTATGCAGCAAAATATAAAATTAACACGAATTTAATTCCCAAAGCCCAAGATCCTCAGGTAACTAATTCAGTTAATAAAATTAATCTGAAATTAATTCTGAATCATACATGTGTTCTTTATTGAGGATGAAGATTGAAGAAGCCGATAAAGATTTACCACTAGCTGTCCATTCGTTCGGCCTCTAATGATAATCCACATAGAGATCTTTGGATAATATCCTCCTAGGATTAGATGATAACCTTCCAATGAAGGGTGCTAGCGCCTCTTTTCTTCTTCAATTAATTTTCAAATCAAAAGAGAATAGTTTTCTAATCAAAATCCAATCTTGAACTAGGAGGAGAGGATGTGAGACATCCTAGAGAGAGAATATATCCTAGAGAGATAAGGACATCCTAGAGATAGAAAGTGGGTGTTAGGCATCGATCCAAGAGAGAGAGAAAGGAGAAGTTAAGCATATGTTTCCAAGGAAGGCATCTCTCTCCTTTTATTTCATGAAGAGGAGGTTGTGTGATTCTGTAAAAAGAAATATTTTATTCCATCCATCCAATCAGCAACCATATCAAGTTGATAACAAAATAACCTAATAAATTTTAGATATTTGTTATCATGATCATATTAGGATTACAACTAACAAACCGCATTCCAAAAAAATAAAAAATTGGTTATCGCATAAAATCAACGCCCTAATCTTGGATTTGGCTTCATGATGATGCCCAAATCATGGGTGTTCCCTCCTCCATGACATGAAGATGGTTCATGCCCATCACATGGGCATATTCATCCTTCACGTAACACAATCTCAGCCCTTAATTCAATTGGGTTTCTATGAATCAAATCATGCCATCATATGGACCCGATTAAATACCACATTATTAATCCCAATTAATATAAGCCATCTATCAGATGGATCAAGCCTAATTGGGTATCCAATTAATAAATTTTATATGTACATCACATGTACAAAAGGTCTCTCCTTTGGACACAAAATTCTTTCCTTTATGAGGAATCCTATTCATCAATTTCATGTTCTCTCATTAAGACTGAGTCAAACCCAATTCTAATTAATTGATTATCTAATCTAAATTAAGTCTAACTTAATTTTCATTTTAACTTCATTCATAATCTTCTTAATGTGTGTAACCCATTAGATCCCTTGACACGTTGGCAATAATGACGTCCTTAATATTGACCCTAAAGATGACCTGGTCAACACTTTGTCCAAGTCAATTCTTTGATCAAATCAACTCCTTGATCAAATCAAAGAATCCATGATTATAGATCATTAGCGGCCTCTAGTAAATCATCATGACTATCCAAATATTAAGGGTTTTATTGACATGGTCACCAATACCCATCCATAAACTGTTATCATACAATTCAATCCCTTCATCACATATCCAGATCAATCAGTGGTATGCAATGTATCAACCCTATAATTGATCTTTGTTTACTTGATCTTAGAAAAAATTGATTCACATGAATTGGAACTTTGAAACCATTTTGAATTCTAACTCAACCTTGCAAGGATCTAATAGTTAATTTAATCCATCAATTGCTGTGGGATATACACTCTCTATCAAGGAAGATGAATCCTATCTTGATCAAATACCACCTTTATGTGCTTTATGTTATACCTAACCGACACCATATTTGCCATCCGTGACTAGAGTGACGTTTGCATATCGTCAAAGCATGATATTCCATGGATGAGATGCAATGAAGATCTCAATTGAAAGGATCACTTGCACCACCATCATCAGAGATTAACCATCAACACTATATAGAATATCCAAATAGAATCTCTGTACGGGTCATCCAATGCATCGTTACAGTAACAGCATCTACACACATATCCAAGTATCTTCATACTTTAGCTTGTAAGATCAGCTGCTCACCACAATGATGAAGATATGCAACGTGTGCTAGTCTCAACGGTGTTCGACAGGGTCCAGTCCTGTCTACGCATCGACTAGAAAAAATTAAAGAATCAAACCATAATGTACAATTTTGATCTCACAATTTGTAATCTCTATTACAAATTTCATACGCACAGTTCACATTCTTTTGGACTTTATCTCACAGTAAAATATATCTAATATATATAAGAATTACACCTGAATAGATAAAAAAATCAATAAATTTTATTTGCATTCATATGGTATTATTATTCTACTTCTTTATTTAGATGATATGGTCATTATAGAAAGTGATAAAAAGGGCATTCTTGAGTTTAAACAGCTTCTTCATAATTCTTTTCATATGAAAGATCTTGGCACACTTACTTATTTTTTGAGCTTGGAAGTATCATATTCCCCTCATGGTCTCTTTCTTACACAGTGTAAGTATATTGAGGATTTAACTAAACTTGTCAACTTGACTCACAATAAAGTTTGTTCAACTCCTATGGAACTCAATTTGAAACTACAACATAATGATGGTGCACTTATCTTGATCCTACCTTGTACGACGACTATTGGGCAGTCTTATTTATCTTACCATCACATAACTTGATATATCTTTTGTTGTTCAAGTTATCAGTCAATTTGTTTTTCAGCTTCGACGTCATCATCTCTGGCACTTCATCGAATTATTCGCTATCTCAAAGGAACTAGTGATCATGGGCTCTTTTTTCCTTCCAATACAACTCTCACTCTCAAGGCATTTTCTGATGTTGATTATGCAGGGTGTATTGATACTCATCGATCTACGACAGATTGGTGTGTTTTTCTAGGTGCCTCACCTATTTTCTGAAAATATTAGAAGCAAGAAAGGGTAACTAAATCTTCTACTGAAGTTGAGTATCGATTTATGTCTTCTGTTAGTTCTGAACTTGTATGGCTTCGACGACTTCTTTTTGAACTTGATGTGCCTTGTGATGACTCTATTCCTCTTTTTGACGATAATACAAGTGCTATTAGCATTGCCACTAACCCTATCTATCATGAATGTACCAAATACATAGAGGTTGATTGTCATTACATCCGTGAATTGGTTCATGATAAAGTTCTTTGTCTTAATTATGTCCCACCCATAATCAAGTTGCTGACTTGTTCACAAAGCCCATGCTGTTTGCTCACCATGAATATCTCATAAGCAAATTAATGCTTATTGACGACTACCATCAATTTGAAGGGATGTCAAACGGAGCAGATTTGGCCAACAATCAAGAAAGAAAATTTGCTGTCAAACAAAGAAAATCTTGCTAAAAATAAGGACGAAAATCTTTCCAATGTCAAACGAAGTAGATTTGGCCAATAATAAAGGAAGAAAATTTGCTATCAAACTGAGAAGATTTTGCTGAAAAATAAGGACAAAAATATTTTTAAATTTCTTATATTTTTATTGAAATTGATATTTCTAAATTAGCTAGGTTTATTTTTATATAGATATTTATTTTTATATATATATATATATATTAAGATATGTAATTTTTGTACATGAACATATAAAATACAATTGATATTTTTTTTTTCGATTGTTTATATGCTGCACCATGATAAAGTCAATCATTACATAGGACTATCTTTGGTTATCATAAATCATGTCCTCTGCAGGTGGTTGATGGTTAGAAATGTGCATGTCTCATTCTTCTCATTAACTTTTGCAGCTTGTCACTTTATTAATAATGTATGGCCAGCAGTTTTGTCAGCCTCATATTTTTCAGTGTTACTCCACCACAGAAGGTTTTGATGATGTAGGGGGTAGTCACGTATTACTAAGTTGTTCAGTAACTCAATGCTGTTGGGATTTGGCCTTATCATGGATCATTTCAAAAGAATTTATAAACTCTCCACCGCTAAATGCGATCCGGACAAACGCTGGATTCAAGAAGACAATGCTGTCTCGCTCTCGAGAATGAAAGCTTCCCTTGCAGTCGGACATGGGGTTGGTCTCTGGAATCCATAACATATATATGGCCCCCTCATCACATGATCCTTTTACCCAACAAAACATCGCTGGACCAAGGAAGGCTCTTATCACTACTGGGGAAAAGAAAAGGTTAGTGAGCATAGGAACAACAGTAACACCCAGTTTGCCTCCAACTTGAAAAATAACTTTAGTAAATCAACGGCATCTCTCTATTCGTCAGAGATGATGATATGTTGGTTTCTTTAGTTCTTTAAGCTATTAAGAACCACTACGGATAAACAACCAAGTAAATTTATATGTTTCGTTACCCAAAAAAAAAAAAAATGAAATGTTTATTAAAATTGAGAGGCTATTTTATTATTTTAACTCTTATGAATAACTGTAGAAATGATTCGGTGCATGGCTCTTGGTAGGAGCAACAAGGAATAACTATTTTTTAAAAAAAATAAACGAATGGTCACATCATTTTGATGCGGATCAAGTTCGAAATATCAAAAAATAAAATTTATAAAGTATAATAGTGCATGAGTTCTTCTTTCAGAGTCAAAATTCGAGTGATAAATTATTGAAAGAGTTAACTTTTCGATATATATATCAAATTTAAATCATGCACGACAGATCAAATGTCAAGAGGAATAACTTCGGTCCAAAAAGAACGCCTTAAAAATGCCAAATATGTGGCTGTCATGGACGTCATTTTTTGAGGGATGCTGTTACTGCTCTGAACATCGTTTTTCATTTACCATTAATTCATCGTTCCGTGTTAATTTAAAATATCATCACTTCACAATTCACAAAGAATCTCAAGCATCAAGTGAAGACGAACGAACGAATAGATGCTGCGTGGTCTGTGATTGAATCTACTAGCAGGAAACGTGCGGCCAGAAAGCCATTGTTGAACCTCTCATTTATTAGATTTGGAAGTTCTCAGGGGACGTCGCATCCAATATGGAGAAGCTAGCCCAAGGATATTTTGTGTTCATATGTTTTTGAAGGTCAAATATTCCCTCATTTCTCTTTCTCTTTTTTCTTTCTTTTGTGCGAGGAAGTAGTTAGTAATATTGTGACAAGTTTCACATGCACGAGTGCACGTCATTGTATGGATTTAGCATCGCTCGTGCATTGCATAAAGACAAAAAGTGGGCAATTGGTTTAGAAACAATGACCCCTTGTGTGGTTGTGGTTGTAAGAGAATTGCTCTTTAGTCTAAGCCTCAAAAGGAGTTGTCATCAGAATTCTATACACGACAATATAAGCTTCAAAGGGATGGGATGCAACCAAACAAGAGGGCATGGGTTAAGACAGGTCTTATGCTTGTCGAAGAGTCGAAACGCAGTTTCGACGTAAGGGATACCGCCTTTGTTCCTTGCGGTAAATTGCATATATATATATATATATATATATACATGCCGTCGTTTCGGCAAGTAATTCAACTTGGAAGAGGACTGTAGATCCAGAGTCATGCGCGAACGTCCATGAATTACTTCTGTTTCTTGGAACATTAAAACACCGTGGGCCATGATATGGACAATTAAATGATGCATTGTTTGCTAGGTGTGGTTACGTGCACAACTCTCTCTCTCTCTAATAGCCTTGTTAACTTGAGTGGAGGACCTTCCTACTTAATTAGCTTTTCGCTTTCCCTCCGTTGATTTTGCATATCAAAATTTACTTAATTATTAATTTTATATAAAAAAGATTCTTTTTAATTTAAAGAATGATACATAATTTTTATTATAATACTTTTAATTGTATGTAAATGGTACCATAAATTAAAAAAAAAAATTATATAAGAAGATGGTATAAGAAGTTAACGGCTTTGAATTAAGCTTTAAACAGTAAAATTGAAGATTAATTTTGTTTAAAAAAATATTATATGAACCCTTTATATATATATAAGTTTCTAATGGTTTTGTAGTTGAATCAAAGTATATATGGACATACATCAAATATTCGATAAGTTTGTGTGGCCAATGATAAAGCTATTCAAAAATTTATAAATATATATTGCTCTATAAAATTAAATAAGGTGGATCATCGTGTGGATTTTTTAAATTTAAAATCTATTTATCATAGTAAGTGTTTCATATTAAAAATGAAATTTGTATAACTAATTTGCAACTTCCTTGATAATACACGGATGTTCAAAACAACAAAAGTAAAGAAAACTTTAAGTTAGTATTTAACAATATATATATATATATTATTATTATTTTGTGATTATTTTTACTTCCTTGCCTACTCTCAATGAACATGCAACTTGTGGCAAATATTGAATTCATATTGAAGTATCAAACAATCGAATTAAACTTGTCTCACCTTAGAATTAGAGTGGTAAAAAAATGTTAAAATAATATTAGAACAATGCTACATCAACTCAGAAAAATAACTGAAAAAGAGTCACTCAGATATCTTGCTTCATGAGATGGCATCTCCAATCAAAGCAAGCAACGAGAATACCCTACACGGGACTTCCTTGGGTGATATTTTTCTTGGGTCACCAAAACATTTTTGATAGCTTAAAATCCAAGATCCTTATGGACAATGTCCTACTAATCTAGTCATCCTCCTAAAATTTCCCCCCACCACTGTCAGGAAAATTGGCAAGGTGGCATAAATAATTCCAGATAAGTATTAAATAATAAATACTCATCGATGCCGAAGCCCGAAAGGGCATCGAAGATTCATTGACCAGCCAGCGCAGCTCCTCTGTCATCAAAACATTTGTTAAATGCCCCGCCCCTCGCCCCCCTTCGCTTGCATCCTTCCCCCCCAATCAACCAATGGGGGACCACCACCCCTTCCACGAGATTCCAACATTATCCAACCTTCCCTCTTCCCAAATTCTCCAATAGCCGCCTTCGCCGTTCCCATTCTCTCCTCAACTGCTCCATTCCTCCACCCACGTCGCTTTCTCTCCTCTGTCTCCCGTTTTCTCCTTCCTCCTCCTACCCACATCAACTCCTCGGTCAATGCCAGCCCCATGTGTTTTGGCCTTTATAATAAAATCAAATAACTGCAACAACAACGACAACAACAGCAGCGATTGAAAAATTCTATGCCGTTTTTCTTGTTACTGCGGCTAAGAAAAATTATGTCCATCACCAAGTCTGTCTTGTGTATGTGTTTCTACTCGAATTGCCAACTGCCTTCTATGGGCCCTGCTGGACTAATCTCTTCCTCCTCTCCTCCTCCTTTTAAGAGGAACGCCAGTCCTTGGGCGTTGCAGACTCGGCGAATCCCAGGGAGGGAAAAGGACCAATGGGGGGCTCCTCCCTGTCGTTCTTGTCCTCCTCTCTCGTCTCCTCCGCTTTTTCCGTTCTTTCTTTATCGTTCTTCTTATCATTGGCGTTGGTACTGAATTATATGGTGGCTGGTTGTTTGGCGGCCAGCCAAGCGAGCGACCGGATCACGCTACTCCCTGGCCAGCCCCCAGTGGGATTCTCCCAGTACTCTGGCTACGTTACAGTGAATGAGCGGGCCGGCCGCGCGCTGTTCTATTGGTTCACCGAGGCGCCGCCGGCCGCCCAGCCTGCGCCACTCGTCCTCTGGCTCAATGGCGGCCCGGGTTGCTCTTCTATAGCCTATGGGGCTTCGGAGGAGCTCGGCCCCTTCCACATCCACCCAGATGGAAAGACCCTCTTCCTGAATCCATATGCTTGGAACAGCGGTAAATTTCTGAAAGCTGTGATTTTTATGCACATTGTCGGTCTGAATTCATGTAAAAATCTCTCCTTTTTGAGTTTTTCTGATTCTTTGGGGCTGCCGGCAGTGGCGAATATACTCTTCTTGGAATCCCCGGCCGGTGTAGGCTTCTCCTATTCCAATACCTCGTCAGATCTCTACACTGCTGGAGACCAGAGAACAGGTTAGCTTCCCAATTGAATCCTATGTTCTCTCTTAGTCTGCTTTGAAAGTTTGAATTGATGGTTCTGGTTCCGGGGACATAAGTTAAAGCTTTTACCTTTTTGCTGCCTTTTTGTAGCTATGGATGCATATAATTTTCTTGTGAAATGGTTTGAGAGGTTCCCCCAATACAAATATCGGGATTTCTACATCACTGGAGAGAGTTATGCAGGTATATTGTATGGCTGATAAAGTCCTTAACCGAAACTCATCTTTCTTGCTTCATTTTAATCAATCCAATGTTGCTTACTGACTTTATCTCTTTTCAATCTCTCTTCAGGGCACTACGTGCCTCAATTATCTCAGATAGTATACTTGAAGAACAAGGGCATTGAGAACCCCATCATTAATTTCAAGGGGTTCATGGTAAAATTTGGAACCCTTGCACTACTTTGTCTACTTGCTTTCTCGTCCCTTTTTAACAATTTCATTATTTTGGATCACGAACGAAGGTTGGTAATGGTGTTACAAATGATTACCATGATTTTATTGGCACTTTTGAGTATTGGTGGACTCATGGCCTGATATCTGATGACACCTATCGTGATCTGGGGGTCAAGTGTGATCTTCAATCCTCACAACACCCTTCAGCGGAGTGCTTGAAGGTCCTTGAAGCCGCTACCGTAGAGCAGGGGAACATCGACCCCTACAGTATATACACAAGAACTTGCAATGAGACTACTACTCTCAAGCGCAGACTAAGGGGCCGTTATGTGAGTACTTCGGTCCCTTTTTGTCTTTTCAGCCTCAAGCACTTTCTGAGGAGCGTTTTTTTTTTCCTTTTCCTTTTTTTTTTTTTTGGCCCCATCTTTGTTTGTGGCCCATTAAAATTTTCCCATTCCTTCAGCCATATCCTACTCTGTCAGTAGGCAACATTAGCTACTGAGTTTTATTGATCTTGTGATCTTTTTCACTCAAAACAAGATTAAGCCTTTCAACTTTCAACACTGCAATACTTCCAGAATACCCTTTCACTTCAGTCTGAGTCAATTTCAGTTGTTTAAGATTACAAATAGTTTATTTCAATTTAATTTTAGCCTACATCTTACAAATTGTTATTCAAACTCAGCCTTGGATGCTCAGAGCTTATGATCCCTGCACTGAAAATTATTCCAGAGTGTACTATAATCGTCCTGAGGTGCAGAAGGCACTCCATGCCAATGTTACTGGCATACCTTATCCTTGGGATACATGCAGGTTTGTTGTCACTGTCCATATAATTGAATCCGCCTTTTTCTTTACAGTAAGTACCTTATGAATTCAAGAAGCCTTTCTTTTATAAGTTAATTTCTTCTTGTCCCAATGACAGCGATGTTGTTGAGAAGTTCTGGGCAGATTCTCCAAGATCCATGCTTCCTATCTACCGAGAATTTATTGCAGCTGGCCTAAGGATTTGGGTGTTCAGGTACCTTCTTTTCTTATACATACAAATACAAATATGCAGACACACATATACAGTAGTAATTTGGAAACACAAACCTTAAGTTGGATAGATGATTCAACTCTTTCCCTGGGATTTCTAGAAGCAATCTACAGTTGTTAATATGATACTTTGCTAAGGAGCCATCCTTTTATAAGGATTTTATGTTGGCCGGATGAGGAAAAACTAATTTTGAGTTGTGTTAGATTCCATCAAAATTGAACTAAGTTAGATTTTTTGTTGAGGATGATCCTAATTGATAATCTTCTGCCACAGTGTGCCCTGACAGATGAATCGAAGCTCATGGAAACTGGAATTGATTTATTCTACCTAGAAAGAGTAACCCATGCTTTTGGTTCAAAAGGAACCAAACTTGTTGTGTGCATGGCCATGCCAATGCTTCTATCTAATATTTGCAGGTTTAACATTCATCTTCATGGCATTGACACTGAAAGAACCTGTTCTCATGATGCATGATGCCCGAGAGTTCAGTGCATTGAAAACATAGATCTAGAGCTTGAATCAGTTATGCATGCATGCATGTATGCATACATACATACATATATATATACACACACATACATGTATGTGTATATATATATATATATATATATATAAAGAACAGAAAGAAATTGAATAAAAATATTTAAAGACAAAAGAAATTTCACAAAATTATGAAGTCAGTCTTTCAATATATGACTTCTAGCTTTCTGCATATGACAATAAGCTAAAAGTAGTAGCTTTTTTTATTCTCCTAAGGATTTTTGGATAACTGCAATAAGATACAAACTAAAACTAGTAGTGGATACATCAAATTCAACATATAATAATATAAATAGCTGGAATTATGGATGTGTAAATTACAAAACTGGAGGATGCCAACTGGCCAAGTTGATGAAGTCACTTAGAGACATGGGTTTGATCTCGCATCACTTTGCTAGTTAATGAGCTTCCACTGATGTGAGTTCTTTTTTTTCTTTCTTTCCAAAAGGATATATATATATATTTTTATTTATTTATTTATTTATTTCATACGTTATATTTTAAATTCGGTATATATTTTTGAAAAAAAAAAAAGCCTTTTTGATAAGATAGACAAGGAACAACTTAAAATTGTAAACAACAAATTAAGCAACCAATGGCATGAAAATCTAGAGCGATGGTCTGTCCTCGGTGAGAGAAAATGACAAAGATTGTACCACAAAACTTCATGTTTATTTGGTTGTTTTTCCTGGTTGATTACTGCCATTTTGGGCCCTGTTTTTCACTTGATTTGCAATTGCATCTGTTTGGCAGTGGAGACACTGATTCTGTAGTGCCATTGACTGCAACAAGGTATTCAATCGATGCTCTCAACCTTTCAACTGTCATCAGCTGGTATCCCTGGTACGACCATGATGGAGAGGTTAGTCTAACAATCCACTTTTCATAGATTGTGATGCTATTGATGAAGCTACAGGTATTCATTTTTCAGATGCTTGATCAATACCTCTCATCTCCTTCCTCTTTGTTATGTACAAGGTTGGTGGATGGAGTCAAATTTATGAAGGCCTGACCTTTGTGACTGTCAGGGGAGCAGGCCATGAGGTTCCTCTCCATCGCCCTCGACAAGCTCTTGTGCTCTTTAGACATTTCTTACAAACAAGCCCATGCCAGCTCATACCAAAAAACCCATCAATTGAAGCAGGAAGACAACAGAAGCTTCGAAAGTGCATGAAGATTATTCATTACCGCCAAGCGCCCACCTTTGGTGCTTGGTGAGTATGAATCACCCTTTGTCAACCTTCAATTTATTATTTTCAATACAGTATCTTCCAGCTTTTCTATATTTTTAGCAGCCATGGTACCAAGTATGCCAATCAAGGCTGGACAGTAGCAAAGAATAAGAAGGCCAGTGTGCAACTGTGCATATTTCCATATTTATGACCCGAGAATGATGGTCAAATTGTATTTCAATTGGCCCTTGGAGCTGTTAGAATTGCCTCCTCATAACTATAATATTATTGGCTAAATATGAATCATATTTTGTTTTTTGTTGAGCTTCTCATAATTTGGATGAATAAAATCTTACTAGTCATCAATGTGTTTGCTACTTGACTATCATGATGCTCTCGACCGGATAAAAATTCATGTTGTTCCGCGCTGCATTGTAAAAAGAAAAGAAAAAAAAAAATCATGCTCCTCAAAGCTGAATTAATTCTATATCTTGCTCATATTCACGCTACTTAATTTGATGATGCGAACCCATCGTACTATCTTGCTCTATGATATCTCCGTGGAATCTAATTCAAGCTGGGTTCGACTGCACTGCATGATTTGTGAAGCAGTTCAATAGAAACGAAAGAAAGAAAGGAGGTCTGCTTTGCATTACAGTGTTCCTACAAAGCCATTGAGCTTGCCGTTTAAGTGGCTTCAGGAAAGCAAATGCTTACAGGCAGATTTGTGACAGAAAAACGAAAAACTCTACGGTAAATAAAGTTTGAAAATCCTAACTGGGATCCAAAGCATCGATTAAGCAAACGCCGGCCAGCGGCAAACACCACGTGAAAACACGGCGAACGAATCGGCTCTCCCCAGAAAGCGCCGCCGCCGCCGCAAGCCCTCAGCGCTTCTCCGACCAGGAAACAAGACCGGACCTCAACTTATATTCATCGATCCACTCGGTCCCTCGCGTATTCTTGTCTCCAGTAATTTATGATGCAGTTTGCTCAACTTAATTTCCAGGGTGATGTGGCTGATCCAACACCGTTAAAGAAGAACCGTGAAGGAAGGAAACCGATGGAGCTCCCATTGGCCTCCAAAGGGCTCTTCGGCCACGGTAGCATTTATGGCCTCATAAAGCCTCTGAGCTCCAAGACCGACGGCTCCAAGACCGGCACCTCCAAGACCGACACCTCCAAGATCGGCGCCTCCAAGACCGACACCTTCGAGGCCGGCACCTCGAAGACCGTCGGCCCCAAAGGCCAACACCTCCAAGACCGGCAGCTCTAAGGCTGGCACCTCCAAGACCGGCACCTCCAAGACCGGCGCCTCCAAGACCGATGGCACCGAAGGCTGACAGCTCAAAGGCCGACAGCTCCAAGGCCGACAGCTCCAAGGCCGATCGGGTCAAAGAATGCGCGAGCCAATTCTTTGGCCGTTGGGCTTGACATGGCTTACCCCAAATTCCATGTTGGCTAGGGCCCATCCCGACATCCGTGTCGGCCAAGGCCCATCCGACATCGGCGTCGGCCACGGTCATCCCGACATCCGTGTCGGCCAGGGCTCATCCCAACCTCGGCATCGGCCACGGCATCCCGACATCCGTGTCGACCAAGGGCCCATCCCGACATCCGTGTCGACCAAGGCCTATCCCGACATCGGCGTCGGCCACGGCCATCCTGACATCCGTGTCGGCCAGAGCTCATCCCGACCTTAGTGTCGGTCGCGGCCCATCCCGACCTCGGCGTCGGCCACGGCCATCCCGACATCCGTGTCGACCAAGGCCCATCCCGACCTCGGTGTCGGCCACGGCCCATCTCGACATCCGTGTCGGCCAGGGTCATCCCGACCTCGATGTCGGTCTCGGCCCAATCCGACCTTGGAGTCGGCCGCGGCCCATCTCGACATCCATGTCGGCTAGGGTCATCCCGACCTCGATGTCGATCTCAGCCCAATCTGACCTCGGAGTCGATCGCGGCCCATCTCGACATCCGTGTCGGCCAGGGTCATCCCGACCTCGATGTCGGTCTCGGCCCAATCCGACCTCGGAGTCGGCCGCGGCCCATCTCGACATCCGTGTCGGTAAGGGTCATCCCGAACCTCGATGTCGGTCTCGGCCCAATCCGACCTCGGAGTCGATCTTGGCCCATCTCGACATCCGTGTCGGCCAGGGCCCATCCCGACCTCGACGTCAGCCATGGCCCATCTCGACATCCGTGTCAGCTTGGGCCCATCCCGACCTCGACGTCGGCCATGGCCCATCTCGACATCCGTGTTGGCCAGGGCGCATCCCGACCTCGGCGTCGGCCACGACCCGTCTCAGCTCGGCGTCGGCCTCAAAAGCGCCTAGCATCGGCGTCGGCCTCAACAGCGTCGGCAGCCTCAACAGCGTCGGCATCGGCCTCAACAGTGCCTGGCGTCGGTGTCGGCCTCAACAGCATCGGCGTCGGCCTCAACAGCGCCTTGGCGTCGGCCTCGCGTCTTCGCGTTGGCCTTCTGCCGACGTACATCCACTTGCTAGGCATTTATTGCCTTATTCTCTCCCGTCTTTATGACCTCAAAAGGCCACGAGCATCCACTCGCTCTAAGGCATTTATAGCATTCTCTCGTATTTATGGCTGCCACGTTAGCCCCTTCGGCCTTGGTTTTTTCATTCGGCTATGAACAGCTTCGGCCTTTTTCCCTACGGTCTCGGCCTCAGCCCCTTGGTCTATTCCCCTCGGCCGTGAACAGTGTCATGCACGTGAACAGTGTCACATAAATAGTGCCTTGCATGTGAATAGTACCATAACTCCATAATTAATGCTCTATGAGGGACTGCTGGCTTCAACTTTAAACGACATCTTCTATCCCAATGTTGCACTTGGGGCCCACGTGACTAACCTTATCACCCATTGCTGTTCACACAGAGCTTCCACGTGGCTTGCCGACCCGTTTCTCTTTTGCCAAGATCACGGGTGGTTACCGCTATATTATAAACCGTTGCCGATACTTATGGCACACGTTTAGCAGCTGTAGCTGATCTTAACGAAAGATGTGATTCGGCTGTTATCAATGAAGGTAAGAGGGACCCCCGAACAGGTATATAAAGAGCCCGACCCCCAATGAGGGAAAGGGGAACTCAATCTCTACTCTTTCATTAAAAAATTCATGTTCTCCAGATCGCTGACTTGAGCGTCGGAGGGTCCCCGCCGGAACCACCGGTCTAGGACTTTTCTTGCAGGTTTTCGGCTGAAGGAGGCGGTCCCTATCATTCCTCTGAAGGCCAACGAAGCATTTCTGTCGCTTGACGCTCCTCAAAAGTGATTTGGCGGCAACAGCCTCAAGACAACTCACAGCTGGAAGAAGCCAACTATCCCAGCTCATAATTGGCGGGCATCCGCTCCCAAGCCATTAAGCCTGCAGTCGGCGCCAACATCAAACACAACGCAAAGGCAAACATCTATTGATGACGCCAAATCACCGGCCTCGAGCGTGCGGTTGCCTCCTCCAGCGAGCTCCTCGCGCCTGCAACCAAGTCTCGGGGGCCAGAGATTCCGGCGGGGACCCTCCGACGCTCAAGTCAGTGGTCTGGGCATCAGCCGTGAGCTTGAGGAAGCTCAAAAAAGAAAGAGAGAGAGAGAGGCCCAGCGAAGAGCCTTCTCTGTGAGCGTTTAGGGGTGTCAAGAGCGTGTTACCTGGTCGAGGTCCCTCTTACACTTTTTATCGATGCCTGGAATCCGTCTGCTTGGAACGTGATCTCTTGTCAGAGCATTAATTGATGGCAGTACGGTGGAGCATACCTCCATGTGCCGTGTCGCGCTGCGGGCCGCGTCCTGTCAGAGTTGGTGGCTGTAGGGCATGGCTGATCATTACGACGCTTGCCAGGCGTGTCCCCCCTTTTTGGTTGTCTATCCCTCGTAGAGCATTTGATCATAGAGTGCTCGCATGGCACTGTTCACGGCACTGTTCAATGTCCGAGCCTGAAAGGGGTCTCGGGTCTTGGGGTAGGATGCTGTTGATGCACCCCGAGACCGACGGGAGGTCTCAGGGAGGATGCTGTGACCGCACCCCGAGACCGACGGGGGGTCTCGGGGTAGGATGTCGTGAATGCACCCCAAGACCGATGGGGGGTCTCGGGGTAGGATGTTGAGACCGCACCCTGAGACCGACGGGGGGTCTTGGGGTAGGATGCTGTGAATGGACCCCGAGACCGATGGAGGGTCTCGGGGTAGGATGTTGTGAAAGTACCCCGAGACCGACGGAGGTCTCGGGGCAGGATACCGTGAGTGCACCCTGAGACCGACAGGGGGTCTTGGGGTAGGATGTTGTTGATGCACCCCGAGACCGACGGGGGGTCTCGGGGTAGGATGTCGAGAATGTACCCCGAGACCGACGGGGGTCTCGGGGTAGGATGCTGTAAATGGACCCCGAGACCGACGCCGAGATGGAAATGGGCCGCGGCCGACCCGGAGGTCGAGGTGGGCCGGAGCCGATGCCGAGACCGACGCCGAGATGGGAATGGGCCATGATCGACATGGAGGTCGAGGTGGCCCGGAGCCGACGCCGAGACCGACGCCGAGATGGAAATGGGCCGTGATCGATCCGGAGGTTGAGGTGGGCCGGAGCCGACGCTGAGACCAACGCCGAGATGGAAATGAGCCCCGACCGACCCGGAGGTTGAGGTGGGCCGGAGCCGACGCCGAGACCGACACGACCGAGAGGTGGAAATGGGCCGCGACCGACCTGAAGGTCGAGGTGGGCCGGAGCCGACGCCGAGACCGACGCCGAGATGGAAATGGGCCCGACCGACCCAGAGGTCGAAGCGGGGCTCTGTCAGCTTCCTTCACGGTTCTCTAACGGCGTTGGATCAGCCACATCAGATGCCCCCTTGCCCCTGAGACGAAGCGGGCCTACCCCAGCAAGGAGAAAGGGGCGTTACCTCCCAAGTGGCTGATCCTCGCCTGATGCAGGGCTTCATGCCTGGCTAGTGTAGGGCTTCATGCCTGGCTGGTGCAGGGCTTCAGGTGCCGACGGGTGTCGGGCTTCATGCCTGGCTGGTGCAGGGCTTCATGTGCGACGAATGTCGGGCTTCAGGTGCTGACGGGTGTCGGGCTTCATGCCTGGCTCGTGCAGGGCTTCATGTGCCGATGGGTGTTGGGCTTCAGGTGCCGACGGGTGTCGGCTTCATGCCGTGCCCAGGGTGGGCTTAGGGCTTCAGGTGCCAATCGAGGTCGGGCTTCATGCCTGGCTGGCCCAGGGCTTTGGTGCCGACCGGGGTCGGGCTTCATGCCTGGCTGGCCCAGGGCTTTGGGTGCCGACCGGAGTCGGGCATCATGCCTGGCTGGTGCAGGTAGGGCTTCATGCTGCTGGTGCAGGGCTTCATGCCTGGCTGGTGCAGGGCTTTAGGTGCCGACGGGTGTCGGGCTTCAGGTGTCGATGGGTGTCGGGCTTCATGCCTGGCTGGTGCAGGGCTTCATGTGCCGACGGGTGCCGGGCTTCAGGTGCCGACGGGTGTCGGGCTTCAAGTGCCGACGGGTGTCAGGCTTCACGCCTGGCTGGTGCAGGGCTTCAGCTGCCGACCGGGGTCGGGCTTCGTGCCTGGCTGGCCCAGGGCTTTGGTGCCGACCGGAGTCGGGCTTTTGTTACTGAGAGCCGGTGGAACACCGCTCTGCCAGTGGTACACTGGGCTTCATGCCTGGCTGGCCCAGGGCTTTGGTGCCGACCGGGGTTGGGCTTCATGCCTGGCTGGCCCAGGGCTTTGGGTGCCGACCGGAGTCGGGCTTCATGCCTGGCTGGTGCAGGGCTTCATGCCTAGCTGGTGCAGGGCTTCAGGTGCTGACGGGTGTCGGGCTTCAGGTGCCGACGGGTATCGGGCTTCATGCCTGGCTGGCCCAGGGCTTTGGTGTCGATCGGAGTCGGGCTTTTGTTGCTGAGAGCCGGTGGCACACCGCTCTGCCAGTGGTACACTGGGCTTCTTACCTGGCTGGCCCAGGGCTTTGGTGCCGACCGGAGTCGGGCTTTATGCCTGGCTGGCCCAGGGCTTTGGTGCGACCGGGGTCGGGCTTCATGCCTGGCTTGCCCAGGGCTTTGGTGCCGACCGGAGTCGGGCTTTATGCCTGGCTGTCCTAGGGCTTTGGTGCCGACCGAGGTCGGGCTTCATGCCTAGCTGGCCCAGGGCTTTGGGTGCCGACCAGAGTTGGGCTTCATGCCTGGCTGGCCCAGGGCTTTGGTGCCGATCGGAGTCGGGCTTTATGTCTGGCTGGCCCAGGGCTTTGGGTGCTGACCGGGGTCGAGCTTCGTGCCTGGCTGGCCTAGGGCTTTGGTGCCAACCGGAGTCGGGCTTTTGTTGCTGAGAGCCGGTGGCACACCGCTCTGCCAGTGGTACACTGGGCTTCATGCCTGGCTGGCCCAGGGCTTTGGTGCTGACCGGGGTCGGGCTTCATGCCTGGCTGGCCCAGGGCTTTGGTGCCGACCGGGGTCAGGCTTCATGCCTGGCTGGCCCAGGGCTTTGGTGCCGACCGGAGTCGGGCTTTATGCCTGGCTGGCCCAGGGCTTTGGTGCCGACCGGGGTCGGGCTTCATCCCTGGCTGGCCCAAGGCTTTGGGTGCCGACCGGAGTCGGGCTTTATGCCTGGCTGGCCCAGGGCTTTGGGTGCCGACCGGGGTCGGGCTTCGTGCCTGGCTGGCCCAGGGCTTTGGTGCCGACCGGAGTCGGGCTTTTGTTGCTGAGAGCCGGTGGCACACCGCTCTGCCAGTGGTACACTGGGCTTCATGCCTGGCTGCCCAGGGCTTTGGTGCCGACCGGGGTCGGGCTTCATGCCTGGCTGACCCAGGGCTTTGGGTGCCAACCGGAGTCGGGCTTCATGCCTGGTTGGTGCAGGGCTTCAGGTGCCAACCGGGGTCGGGCTTCGTGCCTGGCTGGCCCAGGGCTTTGGTGCCAACCGAGGTCGGGCTTCGTGCCTGGCTGGCCCAAGGCTTTGGTGCTGACTGGGGTCGGGCTTTTGTGCCGGCGCTTGGGGCCGAGCTTAGAGTGCCGGCGCTTGGGGTCGATCGAGGTCTTCCCTGCTGGACACGGGCTTTTTGTACGCCAAAGCGAGGTTGGCCTTGGATGTTGATGCAAGGTAGATCTTCCCTGCATGACATTTTTAAGTATTATTGAAAGAACTGTCTTAAGTGCAATGTACTTAGCTCTTGTAGCACCTATGTTTTTCCTTTTTATGGATTTGAGCACTTCCGCTCGCTGGTGGTCTGCCCCACAGGGAGTCATGTTAGTCGGATTGGAAGTGTCGTTTCCCTTGGGCCTTCTCTCGCATTGGAGGCTAGGACGAGATGCCTGTGGCCGGGAAGAAGCTGGAAACCGGGGCAAAGCTGGAATCTATTGAGGAAAGCCTCGATAGTTAGTGGTCATTGAAGATGAATGGCTGGAAGGTCCATCGAGGGCGTTGCTGAGAGGCTTGGGGTGCTGTTGAGTGGCCCCCGAGCGCTGCTTCTGCAGTTCACGAACTGCTACTTTCAAAGCTTGATCCTGCCGATTGAGGATGGCCAGCCGGTTAATCAGAGCAGCTGAAGTTGGTGGTGAAGGAACAGAGAGGGTGGCCTTTCGCCGCCTAGTGCGATGTGGATGCCCCCCAGCACGATTGGTAAAAACCTCTGGCATGCGCATCACCACCATAGCAATCTTAAAGGGGACGAAGGCTTATAGCTCAGGGAGAGCTTTCTTTCCTTCAGCGCGTCCCCCCTTCCTGGTGCGCCAATCTGATGACGCCAAATCACGGCCTCGAGCGTGCGATCGCCTCCTCCAGCGAGCTCCTCGCGCCTGCAAGCAAGTCCCGGGGGCCGAAGATTCCGACGGAGACCCTCCAACGCTCAAGTCAATGGTCTGGGCATCAGCCGTGAGCTTGAGGAAGCTCGAAAGAGAAAGAGAGAGAGAGAGAGGCCAAGCGAAGAGCCTTCTCTATGAGCGTTTAGGGGTGTCAAGAGCGTGTTACCTGGTCGACGTCCCTCTTATCCTTTTTATCGATGCCTGGAATCCGTCTGCTTGGGACGTGATCTCTTGTCAGAGCATTAATTGATGGCAGTACGGTGGAGCATACCTCCATGTGCCGTGTCGTGCTGTGGGCCGCGTCCTGTCAGAGTTGGTGGCTGTAGGGCATGGCCGATCGTTACGATGCTTGCCAGGCGTGTCCCCCCTTTTTGGTTGTCTATCCCTCGTAGAGCATTTGATCATAGAGTGCTCGCATGGCACTGTTCACCGGCACTGTTCAATGTCCGAGCCTGAAAGGGGTCTCGGGTCTCAGGGTAGGATGCTGTTGATGCACCCCGAGACCGACGGGGGGTCTCGGGGAGGATGCTGTGACCGCACTCCGAGACCGATGGGGGATCTCGGGATAGGATGTCGTGAATGCACCCCAAGACCGACGGGGGGTCTCGGGATAGGATGCTGTGAATGGACCCCGAGACCGACGGGGGGTCTCGGGGTAGGATGCTGAATGGACCCCGAGACCGATGGGGGGTCTCGGGGTAGGATGTTGTGAAAGTACCCTGAGACCGACAGGGGGTCTCGGGGCATGATACCGTGAGTACACCCTGAGACCGACAGGGGGTCTCGGGGTAGGATATTGTTGATGCACTGCGAGACCGACGGGGGGTCTCGGGGAGGATGCTGTGACCGCACCCCGAGACCGACGGGGGGTCTCGGGGTAGGATGTTGAGACCGCACCCCGAGACCGATGGGGGTCTCGGGGTAGGATGCTGTGAATGCACCCCGAGACCGACGCCGAGATGGAAATGGGCCGCGACGACCCGGATGTCGAGGTGGGCCAGAGCCGACACCGAGACCGACTCCAAGATGGGAATGGGCCGTGACCGACACAGAGGTCGAGGTGACCCGGAGCCGACGCCGAGACCGACGCCGAGATGGAAATGGGCCGTGACCGACCTAGAGGTCGAGGTGGGCCGAAGCCGACGCCGAGACCGACGTCGAGATGGAAATGGGCCCCGACCGATCCGGAAGTCGAGTGGGCCGGAGCCGACGCCGAGATGGAAATGGGCCGCGACCGACCCAAGGTCGAGGTGGGCCGGAGCCGACGCCGAGATAGACGCCGAGATAGAAATGGGCCGCGACCGACAAGGAGGTCGAGATGGGCCGGAGGTCGAAGCAGGGCTCTGTCAGCTTCCTTCACGGTTCTCTAACGGCGTTGGATCAGCCACATCATCTATGAAAAAGGCTCAACGGCTCCCTCTGCCTTAGGAGGATCATTGCGGCCTCACTGGCTCTCTGCCTCCATGGCATGTGGATGGGGACCCACATCCAAACATCATGTCCAAAGTTGAAGACCCAAAGTCAGGTGGGGATCAGCCACTTAGGAGGTAACGCCCCTTTCGCCTTGCTAGGATGGGCCCGCTTCATCTCAGGGGCGAGGGGGCATCTGATGTGGCTGATCCAACGCCGTTAGAGAAGAACCGTGAAGGAAGGAAACCAACGGAGCCCCCCTTTGGCCTCCAAAGGGCCCTTCGGCCACGGTAGCGTTTATGGCTTCATAAAGCCATGCGCATTCAATTGCTCTGAGCTCCAAGACCGACGGCTCCAAGACCGGCACCTCCAAGGCCGGCACCTCCAAGACCGGCACCTCCAAGGCCGGCACCTCGAAGACCATCGGCTCCAAAGGCTGACACCTCCAAGACCGGCAGCTCTAAGGCCGGCACCTCCAAGACCGGCACCTCCAAGGCTGGTGCCTCCAAGACCGTCGGCACCGAAGGCTGACAGCTCAAAGGCCGACAGCTCCAAGGCCGACAGCTCCAAGGCCGATTGGGTCAAAGAATGCGCGAGCCAATTCCTTGGCCGTTGGGCTTGACATGGCTTACCCCGAATTCCATGTCGACCAGGGCCCATCCCGACATTCGTGTCGACCAAGGCCCATCCCGACATCGGCGTCGGCCATGGCCATCCCGACATCCATGTCGGCCAAGGCTCATCCCGACCTCGGCGTCGGTCATGGCCATCCCGACATCCGTGTCGACCAAGGGCCCATCCCGACATCCGTGTCGGCCAAGGCCCATCCCGACATCGGCGTCGGCCACGGCCATCCCGACATCCGTGTCGGCCAGAGCTCATCCCGACCTCGGTGTCGGTCGTGGCCCATCTCGACCTCGGCGTCGGCCACGGCCATCCCGACATCCGTGTTGACCAAGGCTCATCCCAACCTCGGCATCGACCGCGGCCCATCTCGACATCCGTGTCGGCCAGAGTCATCCCGACCTCGATGTCGGTCTTGGCCCAATCCGACCTCGGAGTCGGCCGCGGCCCATCTCGACATCCGTGTCGCTAGGGTCATCCCGACCTCGATGTCGGTCTCGGCCCAATCCGACCTCAAAGTCGGTCGTGGCCCATCTCGACATCCGTGTCGGCCAGGGTCATCCTAACCTCGATGTCGGTCTCGGCCCAATCTGACCTCGGAGTCGGCCGCGAGCTATCTCGACATCTGTGTCGGCCAGGGTCATCCCGACCTCGATGTCGGTCTCTGCCCAATCCGACCTCGGAGTCGGTCTCGGCCCATCTCGACATCCGTGTCAGCCAGGGCCCATCCCGACCTCGACGTCGGCATGGCCCATCTCGACATCCGTGTCGGCCTGGGCCCATCCCAACCTCGACGTCGGTCATGGCCCATCTCGACATCCATGTCGGCCAGGGCGCATCCCGACCTCGGCATCGGCCACGGCCCGTCTCAGCGTCGGCGTCGGCCTCAACAGCGTCGGCGTCGGCCTCAACAGCACCTGACGTCGGCATCGGCCTCAACAGCGCATGGCGTCGGCGTCGGCCTCAACAGCGTCGGCCTTTGGCGTCGGCCTCAACAGCGTCGGCGTCGGCCTCAACAGTGCCTGGCATCAGCGTCGGCCTCAACAACATCAGCGTGGCCTCAACAGCGCCTTGGCATCGGCCTCGCGTCTTCGCGTTGGCCTTCTGCCAACGTAAATCCACTTGCTAGGCATTTATTGCCTTATTCTCTCCTGTCTTTATGACCTCAAAAGGCCACGAGCATCCACTCGCTCTAAGGCATTTATAGCATTCTCTCGTATTTATGGCTGCCACGTTAGCCCCTTCGGCCTTGGTTTTTTCATTCGGCCATGAACAGCTTCGGCCTTTTTCCTACGGTCTCGGCCTCAGCCCCTTGGTCTATTCCCCTCGGCCGTGAACAGTGTCATGCACGTGAACAATGTCACATAAACAGTGCCTTGCATGTGAATAGTATCATAACTCCATAATTAATGCTCTACGAGGGACTGCTGGCTTCAATTTTAAACGACATCTTCTATCCCAATGGTTGCACTTGGGGCCCACGTGACTAACCTTATCACCCATTGCTGTTCACATAGAGCTTCCACGTGGCTTGCCGACCCGTTTCTCTTTTGCCAAGATCACGGGTGTTTACCGCTATATTATGAACCGTTGCCGATACTTATGGCACACGTTTAGCAGCTGTAGCCGATCTTAACGAAAGATGTAATTCGGCTGTTATCAACGAAGGGTAAGAGGGACCCCCGAACAGGTATATAAAGAGCCCGACCCCAACAAGGGAAAGGAAACTCAATTTCTACTCTTTCATTAAAAAATTCATGTTCTCCAGATCGCTGACTTGAGCGTCGGAGGGTCCCGTCGGAACCACCGGTTCGAAACTTTTCTTGCAGGTTTCCGGCTGAAGGAGACGGTCCCTATCATTCCTCTGAAGGCCAACGAAGCATTTCTGTCGCTTGATGCTCCTCAAAAGTAATTTGGCGGCAACACAGGGCAAAGCGTGCCCTTCGGGTCGCTCGAAACACAAACATTCCGGTCGAGAATCCTCTCACAAAACCCGCCCTGATCAACCAATGCTCGGAAACTTCAGAGAACTCCACGAAATCAATCAAAATCGATACCCTGCCGTATCTGTAACCGAAAAAGTAGGCGGGAATGTCGCCGGTGTCGCTACTCGTAAAACCAAGTCTATGGGCACGAGAAGCGGTAGACTTGATTCATGCGTTCCAATATCAAAATATGCAAGCATGATTATAATATGCATTGGTTGTGTTACCGTTTTTATTACATTTTTAATTTAAATTTTAAACTCCATAATTTAATCAATTAGGTCAAAGCCGCCGTCCATATTCATGCCTAATATTTCGTCTTCAATCACAATCCATCACAATCCACATATGAAGATATGAACAATGATTACAGACCATTTGCATTAATGTCAATCACGTTGTTGTTTCTACTGTATCTTAAATTTGAATTTCAAACTTAATGTTTGAATTTCAAACCAATTGTGCCAAATTTTTCTTTTGTATTCATGTGTAAACGATGGCAAACAAGCTACCATCACTATTAAATTTTTAGCCGTGTCTTTAATCAAGTCAGCAATTGAAGGTGCACGCGCTACAGCGCACAGAAATAGCTTTGACAGCCTAAGTCGTCGACATTTTGTTACAGCCGCATTCTTCTACCCCACCTTGGAGTGCCAGACCCACGTTCAGTGCCCCTTCTTGAACGATCTCAAAACTTTCATCTGCTTCCTTATAATGCATGCCTTAGATCTAAATTATCATACTCTTTCCTGTTTCTTCTTGTCAGCCATTTCATAGACTTCAGAGTGAGCTCAAACATTATACAGAATCTTTGCGGAGTGATCTTTGTAAGGTTTGTGGACTATCAATGACCAACCAAATGATGATTTGTAAACTAGACAAGTTTGGCGCTTCCTTATCTGAGGAGGGGGATCCCAAAGCCGATGGTGGAGAAGAGCTAATAAGAAAGAAATGGTTGTTTTGAATAAACTGGTGATGATAACCCACCAGTGGATGAAACTGAGGAAGGGCCTGTCAAAGGATATGGACGTTGATACTACTGAACTGAAAGTTGGTTCTGGCAAAGAGGAGCCTATGGATTGAAAGCCAACAATTGATCCATGACCATTTCCTGAAAATAATAGTTCTGAGACCATAACCATTTCCCACAGAAGTGCTGAGGAATGTTTGGAGGAAAATGCCTCTGGAGAAATTCATGCAGGGGAACGTCTGATGGAGGGAACAGGCGCGTCTACCACATCCAATATGGACTCCCATTTTTCGAAGTCCGTCTTCCGATCATCCCACCAGTACCTCCCTAGACACCACATTCATCACTTTCTCGGGTAGTGGCACCAGTAATAGCAGCAGTGGTAGAGTTGGTTCAGCATCCACGGTACAGAGAGAAATAAGAAAGAGGAAGAAAAAATAGGTGACACCTTGCATATTTTTACTGAGAGCAAACTTTGAAAAATGAAAGTCCCCGTAGGAATGAAGGATTCATCCTTAAATATTGAGACGTAGAGGTCTGGCGATTCTGCTCACAAGTGCAGGATTTCATCCAAGAACAACCAAGCAGAGTCTAGGTTCTCTGGTGGGGAGCAAAGGAGGACTTGTGGAGATGGAGCTAAAAGGGGTGGAGTGGGCAGCTTGGGAGCAAGAACAAAAGAAGAGAAGGATGCTAGCTCCAATTCAAGTAACTAAACTGAACTAATTCTTCATGCTACATTTCTCATGCCTAAGATCTTTGTTTAGATTCTGTGTTCTATTACATGTCAGGTGACAATTTCAATTAACAATGATTTAGGAGAAGATGCAATGGCAAATCAGGTTTGAATCTTTGTCTGTCTCACCGAACTTTTGAAGGAACTATAGCTCACACAAAGATGTGATGTTGGATTTAGCTTTTCCATCTAGGTGGTACAATATCATTCTTAATGATGCATAGAATGCATCGTACTTGTTCTGCAATGAAACATAATATGCATTTGAGTTGGATTCTTGAAAAACATTTCTTGAAAACTCTTTTTGTCTCCTTAAACGTGCTTTACTAATTGATAACATCATATACTGTTGCATGCCCCCTTATATTATCTGGGTTGGCCAATTATTATGTTGCTTAGAAAGATAACTTCTACCTTACCTTCACAAAGTGCTTAGCCATGGGACTTCAGATATAACCAACCATGCAGAAGATCTGTGTTGTGGCTGTACCACTGATTATATTATTTAGTGTATGGTTGTTTGGCGCATGTATGGAATATTCTGCAGCTTCAACCAGTAGTGTATTTGGAACTGGTATCGATGACATAGATGAGAGGACAAGAGTGATTGATTGATTGGTGTGGATATGCTATTTTGTGTGAATTTGGTTTTTGTTGCAAGGAAAAGTCTTTGTACACCGCTTCCGGTGCAGCAAGTCTACGTGGGCTGCACCGCCTCTTCTGATTGGTCCACGTGGATCCTACGTGGCTGACGATGCGGAACGGTATGGCTCTGCTACGATGTTACGTTTGATCGTGACGCCATTAAAAGCGCTTCTCCTTTATTTTAAAATTGTTGTGCAGACGAAAATGCCTTTCCCTCCAGCCTACTTCTACCGCCATTTTTTCTTGGATTTCATCTACGTAAGAAAAACTCTTTCTTCCCCCTCGCGCTGGCTTTCGGATGCTAAGAAATCAGTCCAAGGTTTGAGCAAGATCATGAGCCCTCGCTCTGGCTTTCGGATGCTAAGGAATCTGTCCAAGGTTTGAGCAAAATCCTGAGCCCTCGCTCTGAGGAGTCCGATCGGAAAAAAACTTCTGGAGAAAATGTCATCCGCAGCAGGAAGTAAAAAGTCCTTGTTACCACTTCTTTGTAAAGCTCCTTTATTACACCAACAGTTTTTGTCGTTAGAGGAAGTTAATGTGTGACCAAACCGTTTAATGCGTGGGTAACTTCCTTAGACCAAAACAGTTATGACATTCCGGGAGTCATAACTGTTTAGAATTTACTGTTTTGTAGCACGAATGTCATATTCTTTTAACTAGGATGTTATACTTATGAACTGGGTGTCGTCAGAGTGTTTCGGCCTATATTCCTCGTTATTTCCTGTCCATATAGCTCTAGTGTCGTCATAAAAGCTACGACACCCCAGATTTACTGTTAAGACACTGTAGTTACAAGCCTACGACACTCGTGCTTATAACTGACCATGGAGAGAGTATGGGAATGGATATAAAGAAGAGGAGAAGAGGGGGGAGGGGCATTCTACGGAGGGCCAAGAGGAGAAGAGGGGGGAGCGACTCCCCAGTTTAAACCTTAAGAGTCCCGAAACAGGTGTCGTTGCCTTAAAGCTAAGGTGTCGTCAGATGAGAGCTGGGGTGTCGTAAGATCCTAAGTCGGGAATGTCGTCGGTCTCCGCCTTTTAACAGTCATGGAATAGATGTCGTCGCCTTAAAGGTAGGGTGTTGTCGCGCATGAGAGTTGTAGTGTCGTCATACAAGCTACGACATCCCAGATTTACTATTAAGACACCGTAGTTACAAGCCT
The DNA here is from genome assembly GCA_900491605.1 of Calamus simplicifolius. Taxonomy (NCBI): domain Eukaryota; kingdom Viridiplantae; phylum Streptophyta; class Magnoliopsida; order Arecales; family Arecaceae; genus Calamus; species Calamus simplicifolius. The sequence goes on along the minus strand of UESW01002501.1, from coordinate 46,836 downwards.
ACGACACCCGTGCTCCAAACGAATGCTGGAGAAAAGCCTCACGATATCGCAGGAGAAAATCGGGAGTATTGCGACACCCAAGTTAAAGAAATAAAACATCTCTGTTAAACAAATATGACACCCCTGTTATGCTCGGCCGAAAATCCTTCGCGACACCGCAGTTCAAACATTACGACACCCTAGTGACAACGCTATGACACCCATGCTTATAACCTTATGACACCTAAGTTGGGGATGTCATCGGTCCCCGCCTTAACAGTCCTCGCACGGGTGTCGTCGCGCTAAAGCTAGGGTGTCGCCGGATGAGAGCTGGGGTGTCATAACAGCCTAATTCGGGAATGTCATCGGTCCCCGCCTTAACAGTCCCCGCACGGGTGTCGTCGCATTAAAGCTAGGGTGTCGTCACGCTAAAGCTGGGGTGTCGTAAGAGCCTAAGTCGTCGGTCCCCGCCTTAACAGTCCCGGCACGGGTATCGTCGCCTTAAAGCTAGGGTGTCATCGTGCTAAAGCTGGGGTATCGTAAGAGCCTAAGTCGTCAGTCCCCATCTTAACAGTCCCGGCACGGGTGTCGTTACCTTAAAGCTAGGGTGTCGTCACGCTAAAGTTGGGGTGTCATCAGATAAGAAGAACTGGGGTGTTGTTAACAGTCTGGGTCGGGGATGTCGTCGTCCGCGACACCCCAGTTGAAACCTTATGACACCCCAGTTGAAACCTTAAGACACTCGTTCACGCTTAGGAGAAAACTTTACCACATCCCAGGATGAAATCGGTCGAAAAACAGTGACGACATCCAAGCTCCCTTATCTTTCGGTCTCAACGCCACCCTAGTACCAATGCTACGACGCCGCAGTTGAAACCTCATGACACCCTAGTACCAATGCTACGACACCCGTGCTTATAACTGACCATGGAGAGAAACCCCGTAACACCCCAGGAGGAATTTGGCCGAAAATCCATCGCAACACCCCAGTTGAAACCTCACGACACCCTTGGTATAAACTTATGACACCACTACGATAAATTTGAACTAGGCGGAAATTTTGACGTCACCCTAGTTGTCGTCGTGCCTTAACAGTCCCTGCACGGGTGTCGTTGCCTTAAAGCTAGGGTGTCGTCGCTCTAAAGCTGGGGTGTCGTAAGAGCCTAAGTCATCGGTTCTCGCCTTAACAGTCCCGGCATGGGTGTCATCACCTTAAAGCTAGGGTATCATCGCGTTAAAGTTGGGGTGTCATAAGAACCTAAGTCATCGGTCCCCGCACGGGTGTCGTCACCTTAAAGCTAGGGTGTCGTCGCGCTAAAGCTGGGGTGTCGTAAGAGCCTAAGTCATCGGTCTCTGCCTTAACAGTACCGGCACGGGTGTCGTCGCCTTAAAGCTAGGGTATCATCGCGCTAAAGCTGGGGTATCGTAAGAGCCTAAGTCGTTGGTCCTCGCCTTAACAGTCCCCGCACGGGTATCGTCGCCTTAAAGCTAGGGTATCGTCGCTCTAAAGATGGGGTGTCGTAAGAGCCTAAGTCGAAGATGTCATCGCCTTAAAGCTAGGGTATCGTCCGATGAGAGCTGGGGTATCATAACAGCCTAATTGTGTTGTCGTATTTCTTCAAGTAAGGTGTCGTGTTTTTTAACCTTAGTGTCCTAATGCTTTGTTAGGATATATTGACAGCTAAATCAATGGATATCATTGTTCATGACTGTGTGCCTATATTTCCACAGACGATGCTGAAATTATAGATCGAAAAGAAATCGAGCACACTCCCGGCCGTGCACCTTCACCCATCGCTCCAAAAGCAGGGGTTGATATTGTAGTTCCTCAAACTGGAATGGAATTCAATTCAGTAGATGAAGTATATACTTTCTACAATGGATACGCAAAAAGAGTTGGTTTTGGAATCACAACAGTGTGTAGCAGGACCAACAACAACAAACAACTTTGCTTCAAGCACCTGGCGTGTTGGAGGCAAGGAAAATCTAGAAAAACAGAGAAGAGTATGAATCATAGGGATACTGGGAAAGTTGATTGCATGGCATCCATAAAAGTAAGACTGAATGCTACAAGTGGTAAGTGGATATTGGTTGAGGTTTCTCTAGAACATAACCATGGGATGTCCATAACATCAACTGGTTATCTACGGTCGCATAGGAGGATCAGCACACCAGAGAAGGCAGAGATCAGCAATTTACATGCCGTGAATGTTCCGACAACTCAGATATACTCTGCCATAGCAAGGAGAAAAGGGGGCAGAAGACAATTGGATTTCATCGAAAAGGATGCTCGTAATTTCATTTGTCGCGAACGTCAGTCTAAGCTGAAAGAAGGAGATGCTCAGTCGATGGTAATCCATTTCACCGAAATGCAACTCAGAAATCCAATTTCTTCTATACCTTAGACCTCAATGATAATGGTCATCTCAGGTCTGTCTTCTGGATTCATCCAAGGTCAAGATTGGCATGCACATACTTCGGTGATGTTCTAAGCTTTGACTCGACCTACTTGACAAATAGATATCAAATGCCTTTTTGTCCATTCATCGGGGTCAACCATCATGGACAGTCCACCTTGCTTGGTTGCGCATTGTTGTCTGATGAGAGTACTGAGACATAAATGGATTTTTTAGTCATGGCTGGATGCAAATGGTGGTCAAGCACCTATTGCCATAATAACTGACTAAGATAAGGCAATCGAGGCTGCTGTTAAAGAAGTTTTTCCTAACACACGACATCGATTTTGTCTTTGGCAGAAGATACCTGAAAAGATTGGCCACATTTGCATAGCAAATCCCAAATTTATGGTTGATTTCGATGAGGCGATATATGATTCATTGACCATACAGTCATTCGAGGAAAGTTGGGCACATGTTATGGAGAAATATAAAGAATGCAAGGCTATAGATTGGTTCAATGTCCTTTACGAATGTCGAAATAAATGGGTCCTAGTTTACCTAAAGGATACATTTTTCGCAAGTTTGTATGTCATTATCTTTGGTTCATGTTCGCGTTCAACGCTTCTTTTTTTGACAAAATTATGTACAGGGATGTCATCTTCACAAAGGAGCGAGGGCATAAATCACTTCTTCGATGGGTTTATAAATTCGAAGACTACACTAACGGAGTTCATAGGTAAGTACGAAGATGCCTTGGAGAAAAGGTACGAGGCCGAAAATGAGGAAGATAATAGGATATTGCAAACGATTGCTTTCCTAAAGACATCATCACCTTTTGAGAGACAAGCTGCAGAAAGGTATACAAGGCGCATTTTCAAAAAATTTCAGAATGAGATCCTTGAAATGGCTGCATCAAATACTAAATTGATCAAGGATGCTGATGACTGTTGTGTATATTCTGTAAAGTCGTATGAAAGGATTGAAGTCGATGGAATCGGCAAGGAGATGATCAAAGAATATATCATGTCATACGATAGAAATATTGAGGATGTCCAATGCCAGTGTCGATCCTTTCAGTTTAAGGGTTACCTGTGTAGGCATGCCTTGTTGGTTCTTTATCAAAGCGACGTATTTCATTTACCAGATAAATACTTCTTGAAGAGATGGTGCAAGGACATGAAATACCAATTCGACAATTTTGACTGCAATACTGAAGGTTGTGATAAAAGCACACGAAAATCATGGTACGTAGTGACAATTTTTTATTTGAAATGTCTTAATATATGTTTTTGATAACATTATGTTATTGATTGTAGATATAGTTTGATAAGTCATCGGATGATGAAGCTCGCAGATATAGCCTCCATGTCTGAAGATGCATTTAATTTAGTGATGGATGGTCTAACACATATATTCAAAATTGACGTGGATGCTAACTGCACAGCTAAGCCAAGTACAAAGCTTGTAATTCAAGATCCTCAGCAAATTAGGACGAAAGGTTGCCTAAGAGAGAACAGATTAAAGAATGGAGTCGAGAAGAAGTCAAAAAGATCAAGGAAAAATCTGGTCAAGGCAACCGTTGATGCTCCACCAATACAAAATGAAGTAAGAGTTGCTTCAAGCAACAGGCAGACTTGTATGCAGTCAATTAACACCGGAGAGGACATGGAAAGAATTGTACCACCTTCCAAAACTTTGATGGACGAGTTTGATGCTTATGTATTGAGTCAACTAACATAGTAGCACATATAAAACACGGGTGTCTTTTTCAGCCAAATGAAGTGCTCATCTTGTCTGCCAAGAGGATTTGATATTTTACGAATACGCTTGCACTGTTACGACACCCCAGCTCTCGCCTAACGACACCTTCGCTTTAAAGCGACGATACCCCTGTTCTCACGAAAGGACACCAATGGTTTTAACGCGATGACACCCCAGCTCTGGGCTAACGACACCCTAGCTTTAGCTCGACGACACCTAAAAGGCAAAAATCCTACGACACCCCTGTTCTCACGAAAGGACACCAATGGTTTTAACGCAACGACACCCCAGCTCTGGGCTAACAACACCCTAGCTTTAGATCGACGATATCCGAAAGACAAAAATCCTATGATACCCCTATTCTCACGAAAGAACACCAATGGTTTTAGCGCGACGACCCTCCAGCTCTGGGCTAACGATACCCTAACTTTAGCTCGATGACACTCGAAAGGCAAAAATCCTACGATACCCCTATTCTCACGAAAGAACACCAATGGTTTTAGCGCGACGACACCCCAGCTCTGGGCTAACGACACCCTAGCTTTAGCTCGATGACACCCGAAAGGCAAAAATCCTACGATACCCATGTTCTCACGAAAGGACACCAATGGTTTTAGCGCGACGACACTCCAGCTCTGGGCTAACGACACCCTAGCTTTAGCTCGACGACATCCGAAAGGCAAATATCCTACGACACCCCTGTTCTTACGAAATGGCACCAATGGTTTTAGCGCGACGACACCCCAGCTCTGGACTAAGGACACCCTAGCTTTAGCTCGACGACACCCGAAAGGCAAAAAATCCTACGACACTCATGTTCTTACAAAAGGACACTAATGGTTTTAGCGCGACGACACCCCAGCATTCGTTTGGAGTACGGGTGTCGTAGGCTTATAACTACGGTGTCTTAACAGTAAATCTGGGGTGTCGTAGCTTTTATGACGACACTACAGCTCTCATGCGCGATGATACCCTACCTTTAAGGCGACGACACCCATTCCGTGACTGTTAAAAGGCGGGGACCGACGATATCCCCGACTTAGGCTCTTACGACACCCCAGCTCTCATCTGACGACACCCATTCCAGGACTCTTTAGGTTTAAACTGGGGAGTCGCTCCCCCCTCTTCTCCTCTTGGCCCTCCGTAGAATGCCCCTCCCCCCTCTTCTCCTCTTCTTTATATCCATTCACATGCTCTCTCTTAAGGTTTAAACAAGGACCTTTTACTTCATGCTGCGGATGACATTTTCTCCAGAAGTTTTCTTCCAACCGGACTTCTCAGAGCGAGGGCTCAGGATCTTGCTCAAACCTTGGACTGATTCCTTAGCATCCGAAAGCCAGAGCGAGGGGAAAGAAAGAGGTTTTCTTGCACGGATGAAATCCAAGAAAAAATAGCGGTAGAAGTAGGCTGGAGGGAAATGGCATTTTCGTCTGCACAGCAATTTTAAAATAAAGGAGAAGCGCTTTTAATGGCCGTCACGATCAGAACGTAACATCGTAGCAGAGCCATACCGTTCTGCATCGTCAGCCACGTAGGATCCACATGGACTAATCAGGAGAGACGGTGCAGCCCACGTAGGACTTGCTGCATCGGGGGCGATGTACAAAGACTTTTCCTTTGTTGCAAATATACTTCATAGATATGAATGCACATGTTCCTGGTTTATGAATAGAATCGTTCTAGAAAATCATGATTGCCTAAGGCTAAGGGGATTTTGTCAATAGTTTATAAATATTCATGGATGCATTATGATTCTAAACTTGGTTATAGTTCAGTACTCGAATTGAATTAGTAAGATTGTTTCCCCTGTTAATTTGTTGGAATTTGCTAAGTGCTAGGTGCTCTTGTTGTGCACATTTTCATATTGCTCCTATTTAATAAAGCTAAACAGAATACTTGCTTTTCGCTTCAAAGTTTTATCTATGCCCTTGTTGGTCATGTATCTAGGAAGGTCAGCTGAGCTGACTGGCTCTCCAAAGGGGCTCTTACTCTTTGAGTTGCCCCTTGTTGAGGGAATCATCCCACAGCCTTGATGGATCCGGTTTGGATAGACTGTAGTTCTTTTTGTTTTCTCACAATATCCATGAAACTACTTAGGCTTGATCTTTGACAGCTGAAAGAAAAGGTTAACAGAAGAAGTTTTTATTAAGCACTCATTTCAGAACTTAATAAATTGCAAGAGCATGTTAAGATGGCCTCCCTAATATCATTCCTTCTATCTGCAGTTATACTTCTGCTGCAGCTACTTTACAAGTTTGCCATCGCAAATTCTTATCCTAGTCTTTAGAGATAAGTTAACCTTAGATTAAGTTAACAAGATTGATTCTTCACCAAAAGATATATATATTGTTGCTGCCAAATCACTTACGGTGAGCGCCGGTGGACGAAGATCTCCACAGGCCGTAGGAAGTGTGAAGGGAGCGCCGCCTTCTTCTGGGAACCTGCAAAAAGCTCCGGACCGATGATTCCAGTGGGGACCCTCTGAAGCTCAAGTCAGTGGTTGGTAGAACAGGAATTTTTGTAATGGAGTAATGCTTGAGGGAGTGTAGAGATTTCGTCCCCGTCACCTTGCAAGCTAGGGACCTTTTTTATACATGTCCTTCGAGCTGTCGGGTCTCCCTTCTGTTAGGATAAGCTTTGTGAACGGCAGGCAGGTGCGCCGTTGCTGAATGGGTGCCGGGAATATCGGCGACTGTACAGCGTGTTGGCCACTGCCCATGATTCCGGTCATAATAGGTGGGCTGGCCATGCTGTGGTTTGTGTTTCAAGAAGCCGGATCGATTCTGGAGCTGTGGCCGAGCCGAATCTGAGGCCGAGGCGAGGCTGGAGCCGTAGCCGAGCTGAATCCGGGGCCGAGCTCTAAGCTAGCAGGGATTGTTTTAAAAAATCATGCGGAATGTTATTATACTGCCTGATGGTGATTAGCCATATCAGATGCCCCCCGTCCCCAAGATGGGTGAGCGTGCACCTACCATCGAAAGGGGGCATTTTATCACCCGGTGGATAATCTTCAAGCGATGCATGTCAAGAGCCGTCCTCCCCTTAATGGTGCATCGGATGCTGCGACGCCATCATCTCGCCCGTCTCGACTGTTGGGATCGAGGAGGATTTCCCTCGAGGACCATGCAGGCGCATCCTTGCGGTGAGGTTACCGCCATCCAATCGTTGGCAGGGGCCTCCGGGCCGCATGCTCCGGGTGGTTACCGTAGTTGTCCCCAATGGAAAGCGGGCACGTAGCCGGAGCAAGCTTGGCGGAACGATTATGAAAATACAAGTCTATAAAGGGGGGGCGTTCTTGGCTCAAGCTGTCCTTACTGCTTTCGTTTTCGTCCCCATTCTGGTTTTACTCGAGCTTGTTCGTCTTCCATCCTCCCGAGCCTTTCGCCTTTGATTCTTCATCCTCAAATCTTTCAGGTTAGTTCTGTTCTCATGGCTTCTTCATCCCTTTCATGCTCAATTTCCGATTCCGGGGTCTATTCCCCCGATCTTCCTCGACAACCCTCTTCCTCTCCGGTGCCCAGCTGGTCATCCTCTACGGAAGATGTCCCAGCAGGGCAGTGGCGAGTGGTTGGGCGATTCCCCGTTGAGAATCGCTCAGCCACCGGACGGGCCCCCGTTCGGCGTCATCCGGCGGTTGCCAGCCCTTCTCGTGTAGGGGAGTCTCCCGAGGGGACCGCCTCTGTGATGACGGCCCAGAAGATAATCAATCTTAGGGCTTGCTATCAAATTCCCACCGACCTCCACCTATACCGGCCTCTTCCTGATGATAGGGTAACCTCTTCTTACCTTGGTAGGGTTGCCCTCTACGAGTATTATTTTAAGGCTGGGCTCCGTATTCTCATTCATCCTTTCATACTTAATGTTTTAGATAGATATTCCTTGGCCTTGGCTCAATTGGTCCCAAATTCCATTCGGACCCTCGTAGGTTTCCTAGTGCTATGCCACATTCATGGGATAGAGGCTAGGATTTCTATTTTTCGTTGCTTCTATACCCTTAGGAAACAATTGGGATGGTGGTCCTTCGCTCCTAGGCCCACTAGAATTCTCAGGTTACATCTTCCTACCTCCGTTAAGGGATGAAAAAGTAAATTCTTTTTTGCCCAAATTGAGGGAGTGAAGACCGAGTGGGAAATTCCTGATACCAATGCTAACAAAGACCTCCAAATTCTTCCAAGAGATCAAGAGGCGTTCGGGCAATTGATTACTGCCGACGTCCCTCGATGCAACTGACTGCTAGCCGAGGAGAATCTTCGGCTAGCGGGCCTTGTCCCGAACGATGGTGAGTAGTAATAATATGTTTTTTTATGTTTCCCCCGCACCCCCCCCCCCGCTCCCTTTTTTTTTACACTCTTCCCTTCATGTTCCTTGATATAGGAATGGTACCATCGCTTCACGAGATAAGGCAGGCTGCCACAAGGAAAAGAAAGATCAAGACGGATGAGGCCCCCGCCGAGAAGAGGGCCATCATCAAGATTGCCAAGAAGATCAAGGCCGAAGAGGCCTCTGGAAGGGGTAAGACGGAGGGAAGGGTCAAGGCCGGAGAGGCCTCAAGAGGGAGCGAGACGGAAAGGGCCAAAGCCGAAGAAGCCCTAGGAAGCGAGGTGGTAAGAAACGAGGCCAGAGAGGCACTAGGATGGAATGAGGCGGGGAAAAGGGATGTACCTCATTCGCCTTCACCAGCACCGCCTCCGTCTCCTATCGATCTGATCGATACTTCTCCGGAGCGGGGTACTAAAGCACCGTCACCACATCCCATAGCTCCCGAAGCAGAAGCGGCCAACTCGGCTACAAGGCCGACTCCAGAAGCCGCCCTATCTCCCAAAGGGGCAGCGGCCGAGGCGTCCCCACCAACAAAGGCGCCAGAGGGAGCAGAGTCGGAGGCTAAGCCCTCGCCTACAGCCGTCGGGTCAGAGGAGGGAGATGGCATCGATCCCTCTTTTCAGTCAATTTTGACGCACTATAGCCGCTGGGCTGAGTGGACATTGGTCCAAGCTTCCGTGCCCGAGCTACAAAGGTTCCTTCGACATCAAAAGAGATCTACATTCTTCCGAGAGGCATCCGTGGAACATCTCTGGGTAAGTACTGTTCCATTGTCAACTTTTGAGACCGTTTCTTCATCTAAACCAAATAATTTGATCAGGCGTTGAACTCTATGACCGCCATGAGGGGTCTTTGGTCCCAGGCCGAGGTCGCTCTCGACCAATCTCTGAAGGAAATTCGAGAAGTCCGGGCTAGAGCAGAGATGGCCGAGATAGCCCTGGAGGAGGCCTGAGCGGAGATTGCTCGGGCGCAAAAGGCTGAAGCCGAAGCCGAGGCCGCCCGCTTCCGTAACCTGGCTCGGGCTGAGAAGGTGGAGGAGGCACTGGAAGTGGCTCAGCGCCAGACGGCCAATGAGCTTGATAATGCTCAGGTGGCAGAGGAAAAACAGAGAGTGGCAAAAGAGAAGCATAAAGCCGCTGAAGCGAAGATTTACCTACTGAAGCATCGGCTGCACTCTGCCACCATTGAGATCAGAGTGGCCGAGGAGCGAGCCGAGAATGCCGAGGAAATTGCTCACCAAAGAGACGCCGAGGCAGCACATCTAAGGACGGCGGTGACCGAGGCCGAGAAGAAGGCCGATAAGGCTGAGAAGAAAGCTGTCGAGGCCGTAGAGGATTTTAGGAAGTCCAAAGCCTTCAGTAAGGAGCTGGCCGAAACAGCTGCATTTGCATACGATGGTGGCTTCTAAGATTGCAAGGAGAAAATACGCAGACTCTACGGCCTCGAGGGAATTGAAGAGCTGGAGCCGGACGAAGTTCTCGAAGATGACGGCTTAGCTCCGGCTGAACCCTAGTTTCTTTTGCTTTCACTACATTGTATCAAGTCCGACTTAAATCGGCAATTTTGTAAACTTTTGCTATTAATGGAATTTTGACCCCTAATGCTCATGACTTGCACCGTAATCAAGTTTTCTAGCGGATAAGTAGAAACGAACCGAATACCAATGACTTGAGAACACGACCATACATCGCAGGACGATGCCAGAGTCATTGCCAAGGGAGAACTCCGGCACTTTATTCTAGGGACGCGGCTAGAAAGCCCGCTAGAGGGCTGATGTGGGATTGGGTTTGCGTACCGATGCGGAGTCGAACTTGTGCCGATGCGGAGTCGAGCGAGTGCCGATGCGGAGTCGAACTTGTGCCGACGTGGAGTCGGACTTCAGATGCCGACGCAAAGGCGGGTTGCATGCCGAGGCGAGCTCGGGCTCCTAATGTCAACGCGGAGTCAGGTTTTGAGTGCCGACACGGAGTCGGGCTTCAAGTGCCGATGTGGAGTTGGCTTCAAGTGCTGACACGGAGTCAGGCTTCAAGTGCTGAGGGAAGGCTTGGGTGTGGAGTGCTGATGCGGAGCCAGGCTTAGGTACAGAGGGGATGCTCGGGCTTGGATTGCCGATGCGGAGCCGGGCTTAGGTGCCGAGGGGAGACTCGGGCTTGGAGTGCCGACACGGAGCCGGGCTTAGGTGCCGAGGGGAGGCTTGGGCTTGGAGTGCCGATGCGGAGCTGGGCTTAAGTGCCGAGGGGAGGCTCGGGCTTGGAGTGCCGACGCGGAACCGGGCTTAGGTGCCGAGAGGAGACTCGGGCTTGGAGTGCCGATGCGGAGCCGGGCTTAGGTGCCGAGGGGAGACTCGGGCTTGGAGTACCGACACGGAGCCGAGCTTAGGTGCCGAGGGGAGACTCGGGCTTGGAGTGCCGACGCAGAGTCGGGCTTAGGTGCCGAGGGGAGACTCGGGCTTGAAGACTTTCATTAGTAAGGAAATGAATAATATTCTGGCAGGCATTCTCGAATTAAAGACATGAACAACTATTGATAGTACCGACGCAGGTTGTCCACGTTCCAAGTGCAAGGTAGAGGTTTCCCGTCTAGCTCCTCAATCTTGTACGCTCCGTGGTGGAGTGCCTCCGTGACTCGGTAAGGACCCTCCCATTTTGGGCTAGCTTGCCTCCTTCCGTCGGCTTTGAAACTTCGGCTCGTCGGAGGACCAGGTCTCCTGGCATGAAAGCCTTAGGGCTGATGCGATCATTGTAATACTTGGCCGTTCGCTGTCGGTAAGCTGCGATCCGGAGTCGCGCCTGGTCCCGTAATTCTTCCACTAGGTCGAGGTTGGCCTGCAACTGATTTGGGTTTCCCCCTCGCTATACCACTTCGTCCGGGGGCTCGGGGCACCTATCTCCACAGGAATGACAGCTTCAAACCCAAAGACTAGGCTGAAACGAGTCTCTCCGATGGGGGCTCACAATGTCGTGTGGTAGGCCCATAGTACCTTGGGGAGCTCCTCCACCCACTATCCTTTATAGTCATCTAGCCGTGCTCTAAGCCCTTGAAGAATAATGCGGTTGGTTACTTCAGCCGCGTCGTTGGTCTGAGGATGTCCTACGGAGGTGAACCGCTGATGGATGCCTAGCTCAGTGCAGAACTCCTGGAAGGCCGTGTTGTCAAATTGCCGGCCGTTGTCAGTGACGAGAGTGTGCGGCAGCCCGAACCGACACACTATAGATTTTCAGAAGAAGGACCTCACCTTGCCCTCGGTGATCTTGGCGAGTGCTTCGGCTTCGATCCACTTAGTGAAATGGTTGACGGCTACCAACAGGAATTTGCGCTGACCGAAGGCTGGAGGGAATGGTCCCAGGATGTCCAAACCCTACTGGGCGAAGGGCCAAGGCGCAGCCAGGGGGGTCAGCTGGGACGTTGGTTGCCGCTGGATGTTAGCATGGCGTTGACAACTGTTGCACTTCCAAATAAGCTCGGACGCGTCCTCCCTCATTGTCAACCAATAGTATCCATGCCGCAGAGCTTTATATGCCAGGGCCCTGCCCCTCAGGTGACTTCCGCATATGCCCTCATGGATTTCTTGTAGGATATAATTCGCTTCCATAGGGCCTACACATCTGAGGACTGGGTACGAGAACGACCTTCGGTAGAGCTTTCCTTCCATCATTAGAAACTTCGGGGCTCGCCGCTTGACCAGTTTGGCCTCGATCGGGTCTTCAGGGAAGGCATCGTTGGTGAAATACCGGATATAAGTGTCCATCCAAGAAGGCTCCTGCTCGACCGGCAGGGCTTCTTCTGTGGCTTCTATGCTCGGGGCTTCCAGATGCTCTACGTAAGTTCTTCCCAAAACTCCATCGGCCGAGGTGGCTAATCGGGACAGGGCATCAGCTCTGGCGTTCTCCTTCCGAGGGATGTAGCTGACGCTGAAGTAGGCTAAGGGAGAGGCTTGTGACTGTACCATGCTTAAGTAACGAGACATAGTAGGATCCCGAGCCTCGTACTCCCCTCTGATTTGGCCGGTGACTAGTTGGGAGTCAGTGAATACTCTAAGGTGTTTCACTCCGAGCTCCCGGGCCAATCTTATTTCGGACAGTAGGGCTTCATATTCCGCCTGATTGTTTGTGGCTGGAAAGAGAAAACGGAGGGCATACTCGGTTACAACTCCATCCGGGCTAGCTAGGATAAGGCCCGCTCCACTCCCTTGGGAGTTTGATGCTCCATCCACATGAAGGATCCAGTCATCTCTCCTTTCAGTTCCAGGACCCAAGGGGTTTGCCCCGAACTCTTCCGGCTGCTCCTCAGCCCAAGTGCACTCGACCAAGAAATCCGCCAAGACTTGAGACTTCATAGCTGACCTGGAGCAGAACGATAGGTCGAATTCTTCCAGCTTGAGTGCCCACTTCGCCAGTCGACTAGAAGTGTCGGGACGAGAAAGAACTGCCTTAAGCGGTTAGTCTATGACTACCATGATCGAATGAGCCTGAAAATAAGGTCGGAGACGCTAGGCGGAAACAATCAATGCGAAGATAATCTTCTCGATTCTCGAATATCTAGTCTTCGCATCGTGAAGCACCTTGCTGATGTAGTACACTGGCTTTTGCGTTCCATCGGTGTCCATGCAAACCAGCACAGAACTGACAGCTTCGGGAGAGGCCGCGAGGTACAGAAGAAGTTCTTCTACACTCCTCGGCTTAGACAGCAGTGGCAGGGTGGATAAAAATTCTTTCAGTCCCTCGAAGGCCTCCTGGCACTCCCTCGTCCATTCGAATCCGTTGACTCTGCGCAGTGCCTTGAAGAAAGGAAAGCATCTCTCCGCGGACTTGGACAGAAAATGGCTCAGGGCCGCCACCCTTTCCGTCAAGCATTGCACCTCCTTCTTGTTGGCGGGAGACTTTATGTCCAAGATGGCTCGGACTTTTTCAGGGTTCGCCTCGATTCCTCGTTGGGTCAACATGAAACCCAGGAACTTGCCGGCTGTCACCCCAAAGGCGCACTTGCGTGGGTTCAGCCTCATCTGGTATCAGCGGAGGTTGCCGAAGGTCTCCGTCAGGTCGGCGATATGGTTGGTGGCGTGAACACTTTTTGTCAACATGTTGTCCACGTATACCTCCATATTGCGCCCGATCTGGTCCTCGAAGACTCTGTTCATTAGCCTTTGGTAAGTGGCTCCCACGTTCTTCAGTCCGAACGACATCACCTTGTAACAGTATATTCCCTTCTCGGTTATGAAAGATGTAGCTTCCTCGTCTGCTGGGTTCATCTTGATTTGGTTGTACCCCAAGAAGGCGTCCATGAAGCTAAGGGTCTCATGATTGGACGTAGCGTCCACCATTTGATCGATCCGAGGCAAAGGGAAGCTGTCCTTGGGGCACACTTTGTTGAGGTCCGTGAAGTCTACACACATCCTCCAGCTCCCGTTGGCCTTATGGATCATCACGATGTTAGCCAACCAGTCGGGATAGTGAACTTTCTGAATGTGACCTGCAGCTTTCAGCTTGCATATTTCCTCGTCAATGGCCTTCTGCCTATCTGGGGTGAAGCTCCTCTTCTTCTGTCGAACGGGCCAGCATTCTGGCATGAGGTTGAGCCGATGAGTGATTATCTCCTCAGGGATGCCTGACATATCAGATGACGACCATGCGAAGATGTCGGAGTTGGCACACATGAAAACAAGGAGTCGATCACGTGCTTCTTCCGGAAGCAGCGCTCCTTGTCGGATCCTCTCCCAAGGGGAAGGTTAGGAGATGCTCAGTGGGCTCCCTCTCCTCTCCAAGTCTCGGGGGTCGAGCGGTTCAGGCGCTGCTGCCGACACCACCCCTTGTGGACTGGGGGCTAAGTGGTAGTAGAGCGATGGCGGTCTCTGTTCTCCCTTCATTTCTTCGACCCCTTCATCAGTGGGGAACCTCACCAGCAATCTCTTAGTGGAGATAACAGCATCTAACAGATTCAAGCCAGGCCTTCCCAAGATAGCGTTGTAAGCTAATGGAACCCGGACCACAGGAAGTTTATGACTACCGTACTCTGACCCGGTGGAGTCCCAACGGTGACAAGTAGAGAAAACTCTCCTTCGACCTTCACAAAATCTCCAGTAAAACCCATCAAAGGCGTGGTGACGGGTTGGAGAGAAGAGTCAGACAAGTTCATCCAAACAAAGGCTTCGTAGCTCAAAACATCAACATAACTTCCACTATCTACTAAAATTCTTTTTACAGGGTGTTTGGCTATTGTCATAGACACGACGACACTGTCGTCATGTTTGTTAACTACCCCATCCAAGTCCTTTCTAAAGAAAGGAATTACAGAATCTAACCCCTCATGTTGTATTTTTGAATTGCTGCCTGCCCCCCAGGAAATCATGGCTATCGTCTTCTCCATCGGGGTGCTGTCTATACCGATCTGAGGTGCAGAAGGCGCCGACGGCCTGGAGCAGGGGGGTTTCTCTTTGAACGAACTTGCCCAAGTGACCCTACTGGACAAGTTCTTCAATGGCCTTCTTCAAAAGGTGGCAGTCTTCAGTGTCATGACCATAGTCTCGATGATACCGGCAGTAGAGCTCCTTGCTGCGGGGGATCCTTGACTTCATGGGGGGCGGACGTCGAAAGTAGGGCTCGTCCTCGATTTCCAATAGGATGTGAGATATTGGAGCAAGGAGAGGAGTGAACTGCTCCCTGGGAACAAGCGTTTGAGGCCGATTGTCGAGCGACGAGGAGGCTCAGACTTCCTGGATCGTCCTCCAACAGGCTCTGTGGGCATTGGTTTCTTGCTAGAACCTTTGTCGACCTCCCTCCTGGTAGAGTCCACTTTGTCGGCGCGAATATACTTTTGTGCCCGGCTTAGCAGTTCGGCATAGGAGCTGGGAGGCTTCTTATCCAAGGAATAGGCAAATCTGAAAGGACGGAGTCCTCGCTTCAAGGCTAGGGTGGCTACAGAGTCCTCCAAGTTATAAACCTCGAGCGCAGCCTCCTTGAACCGCGCAACGAAGTCCTTCAGAGTTTCGCCGCTCCTTTGCTGGACAGCGAATAAACTATCAGCCACTCGAGAGATCTTTCAGCATGCATCAAAGTGGGCTAGGAAAGATCGATCGAGTTGTCTGAAAGAATTGATGCTACGCGGTGGCAAACGAGAATACCATGCGTGTGTCGCCTTTCGAAGTGTGGCCAGAAAGGCAACACACAGGAGAGAGTCCGTCGCTCTCTGGACTTGCATGAGGACCTTGTAGCTCTCCAAGTGGTCCAGAGGGTCCGTTGTGCCATCGTATGGGTCCAACTGGGGAAGACGGAACCGAGGTGGGACGGCTCCTTCATGATGCGGTGAGAAAGCGGGGGACGGTGGTCGTAGTCCGTCCTATGAGGGTTGGCGATCCGGCGACTAAGCTCCTTCAATCGCTGATGATACTCATCAAGCCACCGTTCGGCCCGACGAGCCTTCCTGCCTGCCGGTGTCTTCTTTAGAGGAGTTGAAAGATGAGGATGGGGAAGATCGCCGTGCAGGGAGTGCACATGTCTTGGTTCCCTCTCTCCATGCTATCGGTGGGAGCGATCAGAATGACGGGAGAGAGATCGCCGTCGCTTTGAGGTCTCCCGATGGCGAGGTTCAGGGAGCGAGTGGTGGGAGGCCTCAGAAGGAGTCCTGCCCTGATGAGGTTGACTGGCTCCATGACCCTCCTCATGAGGCGGAGGGGGTTGAGGTGGCAATGGCATGATGGTAAAGCAGTGTTCCTGTGGTCCCCGCACCACCATCATCAGATCTTGTACCTGATTAGTCAGGACATCGAGCCGATCGGACTGGCTAGCCTGTGGTGGTGCAAGAGGCAGAACATGAAGGTTGGCCTCCGATTGTTCAACCTGAGGGAGGCATTCCACGGCATGGCTGGTGGAGGCTTCCTGAGCTTGCGTCGTCACCATCGTCTTCCGTGCAAAGTTGAGGGATCGCAGATGCGTGAGGGTGAACGTCTGTCTGCCGGCGCCCCTTCTTGGCGCGCCAATCTGTTGCTGCTAAATCACTTGGGGTGAGCGCCGATGGGCGGAGATCTCCACAGGTCGTAGGAAGTATGGAGGGAGCGCCGCCTTCCTCCGAGAACCTACAAAAAGCCCCGGACCGGTGATTCCGGTGGGGACCCTCCGAAGCTCAAGTCAGTGGTTGGTATAACAGGAATTTTTGTAATGGAGTAATGCTTGAGGGAGTGTAGAGATTTCGTCCCCTTCGCCTTGCAAGCTAGGAACCTTTTTTATACCTGTCCTTCGAGCTGCTGGGTCTCCCTTCTGTTAGGATAAGCTTTGTGAATGGCAGGCGGGTGCGCCGTTGCTGAATGGGTGCCGGGAATATCAGCGATTGTACAGCGTGTTGGCAACTGCCCGTGATTTCGACCGTAACAGGCGGGCTGGCCATGCTGGTTTGTGTTTTAAGAAGCCGGATCGATTCTGGAGCTATGGCCGAGCCAATCCGAGGCCGAGGCGAGGCTGGAGCCGTGGTCCGAACCGAATCCAAGGCCGAGGCGAGACTGGAGTCGTGGCCGAGCTGAATCTGGGGCCGAGCTCTAAGCTAGCAAGGATTGTTTTAAAAAATCATGCGGAATGTTATTATACCGCCTGATGATGATTAACTCTATATATATATATATATATATATATCCCTAATCAATCTGCTTTTTATTGTTAGGTGAAAGCAATGCCCATTTCAATCATGCATTCCTACCCAACTAAGATGTATCATGTTTATCATTTTTATATTACATTTTAAGAATCATATTGATCATTAGAATAATTTAGATTGTTTGTATGATTACCACGAGCTATATGATGGTGTAGGTTGCACTTATTAAAAGCTTTCCTATTGTTCTAGTGCCACCTAGACTTATTTAAGAGTGAGCGGATGAAGCATATCTTAAAGATACCGGTGATGTGACTGCCTTCTTTTGCTGCATGGAATTTGACAAGCAGAATATTTTTGAGAATGGGACCTCCTAAAAGATATAAGAATGCTAGATGCATATTATGTGGTGTAGTACATGCAAGTGGTGAGCATGGTAAGAAATTGGTGAACCATTTCTTTTGTGAAAAAGTACATGATGATCAGAAGGAAGCATACAAAACAGACAAAAATAAGCCGCACCATGATGGTTTCCATCCTTTCATACTGTGATATTTATAGGGTAGGGGAAGCCAGCTTCCTCCAATTTTCTATTAAAAAAAATACTGTGATATTTATCTCTAAATGTTAGAGCAACCCCACCAAAAAAACACAACAGGAAAAAAAAAAAAAAAAAGGCATTTTCTGATAGGGATTATGGTCAGAGGGGGCAAAACAACCAACAGATGCCCTTGCCACTAGTTGTATAAGTAAGCATTAAGCATTACCAAAACCTTTTACCTAAAAGTGAGTCTACCTAACATCATATTTATGTGACTTCAAGGTGATGACTTATCCTGAAACTCACCTCTTTTCTGCATAAATCAGTTGAAGAGTTGAGACATGGGCCATCTATATGATGGTATACATAATTTATTTTTTAAAGCCATACAGCTCCTTATTCAACTTATCTGAAGTGAATTTTTATTCTTTCCTATTTTTCTCCTTGTATCACAAAAAAAAAAAAAAAATGGTCATGTTTCAATGTTCTGAAAAGAGATGATCAGAGATATGTTGTCTTCCAGCCAAAAACCTTGCATTTTATGAACCAGAACATCAATACTAAGGGATATTCATGGACTAGTACATAAGATCATTAGTCATCAGAAAGATCAGGCAAGAACAAGGCATTAGTTAAAAAGATCAAAGATGATCGATCCCTTTGAGGTTAAAATGCAAGTGATCTGTTAACAAATTTAAAAACTCTAAATCAATCACAAGGCTCACAAAAACTATGATGGATGGATCTGGACAGAATTCATATCATAATAAAAATCAACAAATTTTCCACAGGGATCATCTGTTGCAACTTGCAAGAAATTAACATGTAATAAATCAGGAGAACCCAAATACAGGGATTAAAGTTGATCAAGTTTCTCAATCATGGAATTATGAACCTGGCTGCATGATTGGAAAATGTCGTACCAAGGTATCCTAGCTTGCACAGTGTAAGCAAAGGCCGGCTCTAATGTGCTGAAAATTCCTACAAAACACATCGTCACTCAATATTAGCTGAAACGTTTTCAACATCCATTAAACTATCATTACTATTTTATATGAAAATATAATTACTTTTCTACCTAGTAGAAGAGAGCTACCTTACCAATTAAGAGTCCTTGAGAACTTCCATGATCTTTGAGTTTGCGGAAGATGATTCCGCAACTTGTGATGTAGCTAGAGCCGAATAGTCTAAAAGGGTTGAAGTAGATTCTCTGAGTCCGGAAACAGAGAGAAGTTCATTGCAAGTGGGATAACTCGTGATTCCCTCGTTGTCCAAATCCACACTGCACTCGAGACCCAGAATCGGACCCTTATCCTATCGAGCGTAGCTCACTTCATGTTCTGATTCTTTTGTACACTTGGAAAGCTCTCTCCTAAAGCATTAAAGTGGTCGCCTCGTACGTGATTCATTGTTATCGAAAGCAAGCTGCTGAGTCTCTAATCTTATCCCTCTAAAAGCATCATAATGCACGGTAAACAAATAATAGGAATCTCCACCAACAATCCATAAAGCAAAAGTCTAGAACGAACTCCCTCTATTCTTTCTTAGCACCTAAGAAAATAAAAAGGCCTTCACAAGCCACTCAATAATTGAAAATTTTGTTCAAAATGCTGTGGACCAGAACAGGGAAGCATCAGACGTCCATCACCCTACAAAACCGCAAAAGGCCTACAATATCACTCCACCAAAGCGGTCCAACCTCTGGACTCGAAATAATAAAAAGAAAGAAAAAGAAGCGGAAAGCATTCCCCACTCTGAGAGCCAGCAGTCCAAGAAAGAAAGCAAGCAAGCAAAGTAGCAAGAATAATACCAACCAATCTCGAGAGAGAGAGAGAGAGAGAGAGGAGTGGAGATGGCCGCGTACCGATTCAGCAACACGGTGATCGGATACCTGAACCTTTTGACGCTGCTGGCGTCGATTCCGATCATCGGCGGGGGGCTGTGGCTGGCGCGGAGCTCGGCGACGTGCGAGTCGTCGCTGCAGACGCCGCTGCTGGTGTTGGGCTTCGTGGTGCTGCTGGTGTCGCTGGCGGGGTTCGTGGGGGCGTGCTTTCACGTGGCGTGGGCGCTGTGGCTCTACCTCCTTGTGATGCTCCTCCTGATCGCGGCGCTCCTCGGGCTCACGGTGTTCGGGTTCGCCGTCACCGGCGGCGGCGGCGGGACGCAGGTGCCCGGCCGGGTGTACCGCGAATACCACCTGGAGGACTACTCCGAGTGGCTCCGGCATCGGATCACGGAGGACCGGTACTGGCGGGCGGCGCGGGCCTGCGTCGTGGGCTCCAAGGCCTGCGCCAAGATCGCCCTCTGGTCTCCCTTGGACTATCTCCAAAAGGACCTCACGCCGATCCAGGTAAAAATATGTTTTGAAGAACAAATTAGTCTCGGTCGATAGAAATGAGAAAGTAATTAAAAATATATATGTTTTGATCCTCTATATATATATATATATATATGCTGCAGTCCGGGTGCTGCAAGCCACCGACGTCGTGCACGTACAGCGCGGGGATGGCGATGTCGGCGCAGGACGAGGACTGCTACCGGTGGAACAACGCGGCGAGCGTGCTGTGCTACGAGTGCGACTCGTGCAAGGCCGGGGTGCTGGAGCAGGTGCGGCGGGACTGGCACAAGCTCTCCGTCCTCAACGTCGTCGTCCTCGTCTTCCTCATCGCCATCTACTCCATCGGCTGCTGCGCCTTCCGCAACGCCCGCCGTGCCATATCCGAGTACCCCTACGGCGAGAACCGCATGTCCAAGATCCGACCCCGCTGGGACTACTACTGGTATACTAATTAATCATCTACCTTTCCCTTCCCCTTCTCCGAAAATACAATTGCAAGCTTGCTTAATAAACAATTGCTTATTCGTTAATTAATGTTCTTTTGCCCCAGGTGGAGGTGGTGGCGTGACAAAAGGGAACAGCTCTATTAGTATTAATTAGCTCCCTAGTCCCTTCTCTTTGTTTAATTGCGAGTTTCTTTAGGTAGCGTCCGTCACCGCAGCAGCAGCAGCAGCTAGCTTCTATATGCATCCAGGGCAGGCATTCTCCCAATGTCTGAGATGTGGAGGAGAGAATACATGCATGCATGCTGAGTATAGATTCCTTAATTATGGGTAGAAGAATGGATGCTTGCCTTCCAATGCAAGGGCCAAATGGACAAAGTTACATCATGTAGTTGGGCTGGGCAGCACCTTGGATGATGTACAAATGCTTTGTGAATGAGCCTTTTTGATGAAATTGCATCGTCTCTTTTATACCCATCACTACTATCTCAGTAGTAATTAAGCTGAGAATCCTCTTCCGTTTATTGACGCTGGGATAAGGCAAATATGCTTTCCATCTCTTTTACCGTTTTAATATTGGTGTAATTACACGAGAGATCAACTGCATCAAGTAAGGTGTACCATTACATTGACCCCCAAGGTTGTCAAAGAATCGCCACCCATTCCACTTACGTATCATCCATTAAAAATTTTCTTCAAACCATGTTACTTACTTAAGCCCCTGTAATTTAAAAGAGTTGTGAAATTAAACGAGGAAGCATTGGGCTTGCGTTTTAACGGTCATACAAACAAAGAGCTCTAATTTCGTTCTCCCTTTAATCCTGGAAATGTTAAAAAAGGATCTAATCTACATCAGAGCACCATGATCAGCGCTCACCATGGCAGCTTGCTCGCCCACATCAAATAGCAGCCTGCATTGCAGCTTTCCAGGAGTCACCGCCAGTAAAGAGGACCAGGCAGCAGAACATGAGTCACTCATTTAATTTGTTGTTATCGAGCCACTGCAGCTTACTCTGCTTTCTTCAAGCTGCTGCAATTCTATCAACCTTTGAGCCCAAGCTTTTTTCCCTTGCCACTGCAGTCATCTTCCTCTCGATCCTCTTCTTTCCAGCCTCTGCCCACTGAGCTTTGCGCTTCTTTGTCTCGGACTGCTCATGCACAGATACCACAAAACAATTGAATTAACTAAGTGATCATCATCATTGCACTAGCAGATAGAAATTTACACACGAATGGTTTATCTAATGGACAAAAAACAATCAGCATATACCTTCCTTTAACCAGGTAAGGCAGTATACTTTCAAAATGCGAGGAGGAGGAGGAACAACAGTTTAACATAAGCAATCACTCTTTCAATGGCAACTCAAAGAAAGATGAATATGACTTTAAACTTGGGTATTATCATCAACTGGCAACATTTTATCCAACAAGATAACAGTTTATCTAATTAGTTGGCAAATCCTGGACCATCAAATACCATAACCCATTTTTAGCCGCATCCAAGGGCATTGGATGAAGAGCCCATTCCATACCCCCGGTAAAGCACATATGATGAGTTGGTATGTAACAAGTCATATGTAGAAGCATATGTAATGTCATATGGCAACAAGAAAACTTCAATTACATTCCACCTAAAAAGTCCAACAATTCCAATTTTACTAACAGGAGCAAATTCCTCTTGGCTTCGAAATAACACATGCAGAGAAACAATCCCAAAAAAAGAAATCAGCATAAATAAACGTATTCAGAAATTTTCATTATTTACATCCTCAATAGTCTGTTATAGTTTATCTTCTTGTCTTCTTCTTAATTGCTGAAAAATAAGCTTCATTTTTTTCCTCGTTCATATAGAGACAGTTTGCTTGCTAGTTTAGGAAAGTATATGTGCACTGATTGGAGGGTTCTTCATTGTTGCAGATGCCTGAATTGTGCTGACACATATGCGGATGACTGTGATAATCTAAGAGTGACTTGACAAATTGATCTAGGTCGTAATCAAACAACAAAAATGACATATATGAAGCAATAAGTCTCTTTCAATTTTTTTCTCAAAATTCCGTAGGCATGATAGAAATTGACATTGGCACATTCAATTTGTTAAAATTTTTGTTATTTTATCCATATATGGATAATCTACCAAGTTCACCGTCCGACCATAGATCAGATTTCCAATACATAGTTATAACAATTATCTCTAATGAAAAAAAAGAATATGAATCATAAATGGATTTAACTTATTAGATTAAAGGTATCGATAATGAAGTAAAAAACTTCATATGGAAATAAATTTTGTAAGAAAATAAAATATTAGCAACCTTCAATAACTTGATAGTTTGAATAAAATGAAAGAATAAATAAGAACATTGCAGTTTACTAGATATAGCTTCAGAAAAGATGTCATGATGTGCTTGTTAACATTCAAAACTCAACAGAATAAGCAACTATGCGAGCAAAAAAGCAAGACCACAATGCATGGAATCAACGAAGCTTGACAGATTAAGCATCAACCAGATACAAGAACTGCAAAGGTGATTAAAAGAGAAAATTTGTTTAGCAGCAATTGCAGGTCTTCAAAAGGATTACTAATGTTAATCCTAACAAAAAAATGATGACTGATGGCATTACGGTTGACAAGGAGATAAAATCGTGAATCAAGGAAGCTGAGTAAAAGAGTTCCATGAGAATAGTGAATATTACTTCCTACTACAAAAGAATAAAATCCAGAAAATGAAATTTGTTGCAAATGTATCAATATAAATGCCTTTGCTTGATGTGCTTCTTTTGCTTCCTTCCCTGGACAGTTCCTTCATTGGGTTGACTTCTAGGTACTGGTTCTCCAGGAATCATACTGAACCCAAGCATAAGGGCCTGCAATCTTCATCACAGCATCACTATATGTATGGCAGGATAGAAAAGAAACATATTTTCGGTCTGAAAATGTAGTATGTAACCGACATTAATAAAATCAGCTATAAGAGTTATGATTTAGTGAAAACCAGTGATAACTCAAAATGAGAATGCAAATTAGACAAATTTCCCAATGATGATAATATTGAAAATCAAGACTTTTCCCACATTCAGGTAAACTTCTGCCAGGCTACAAATGAAAAATAAATTAACCTTTGTTCATAATTCAAGTAATTGTGACCATACTCATAACCAGCCCTTGAAAGAAGCAAAACAAGAGATTTCTGGAAAATATAATTAAATTATTTACAAATACGTAGGTATGTGAGATATGCTGATGGTATTAAGTCTTTAAAACTACAGAAAAAAGAGGAAGGAGTGTGAAACTTAAATCAACAAACATATCAAACCTATGACAAAAAAATAACTACTGTGTCACTTGGGATGACCGATATCATCTATACCTGTGATTTAACCCAGATTTGATCATACCAGATGCTCACTAGATGTTAAAGGAAGTATCTCAAGATAAAGGAAGATACACCCACTTCAGAGCGTCAAGAATAGTGATGAACAAAGTTGGAAAAGTGTCAGCATCTTGAGGATCATAAATAAGGAACTATTCAGATAATAACAACTTTAATAATAAATAAATAAATTATCCCAGCTATTTGGGGTCTGCCTAACACTTTCATCTTTCTTTTAAATTTACAGATTGAACCTCCGAAATTGAGTGCCTTCCTAAACTCGTAAATATATTATGCTCTCATAAGAAGAGCAGAAATCAAACTAAAATAATGTTTACCTGCTCCAGCTGGATGAACCACAGTATTGACCATATCGAAATTTATGAGTTATAAGCATCATGTCTACAATAGGCTTGCAGTCTAACATCTTTCTGATACTACCATAGACCAAACAAGTATCACAGTTTTCTTTTTAAGCAGCGTTAGATTAAAGAAATTACCATCATATGCATCACGGTCAGGACATACAATGTTTTCCCATGTAAAAAATTATTCAAGTTCAATTTCAGTCAAACCTGACTCCACGGTCCAATCCAGCTTTCAAAAAAATTGAGTCAAATGATATTTATTTTAGAAAAACGAAATGCTTCAAACGTGCTCCTTAAGATCATACAAACACTAGCTCCATACTCATGGGAACAAGGAAAATGAGCAACTTCATTTTAGAAAGTGATGATGCTCAATCATCTCTCCTGGACGTCGGAACGGAGGTGCTTCTCGAATCCTCGCTTCGCCGGATTGCCTGCAAAAAAGTCTCGGAACCGGAGGGGGTCTCCGGTGGAACCCTCCGACGGCCAAGTTAGTGACTGAGGTCAGAAGAAGGGCTCCCGCCAAGGAGAACCTCCCCTCGCCGACTGCTGACTGGCGAGGGGAGCAGTCTGATGCTGGGTGGCCACGGACGGTTGTTGCTGGAGCCCGTGGACCATGGCGGTGAGATTCAGGACTTACTGGGAAAGAGTTGCCAGCCGCTCCGCTGTTTGATCAACGGCCTCCAGCGCGGGCAGGCAACTGGAGGGTTGGTAGCAGGGGGATTGGCCTCTGCTGCCCAGTTGGCGGGGGGAGCCCCGCTGGACAGCTGACGGAGGCATCCTGAGCTCGCGTCACCACCAGGGCTCCTTGAAGAGAAGAGGAGGAGAGAGATGTAGCTCAGGGAGAACGTTCGTTACTTTTTCTTATCCCCCCTTCCTGGCGTGCCAATCTGATGACGCTCAATCACCTTTCCTGGACGTTGGGAACGGAGGTGCTTCTCGAATCCTCGCTTCGTCGGATTGCCTGCAAAAAAGTCCCGGGACCGGAGGGGGTCTCCGGTGGGACCCTCCGACGGCCAAGTTAGTGACTGAAGTCATAGCTGAAGAAGGGCTCGGGTGAGCCCTGTTTTGTATGGAAAAAAGGGATCTTCCGGAGAAGGAATCCCTTTTTGAGAGTTAAGATGGCGATTTTGGGGTTATCGCGCATACCTGTTTGGTGATGGATTCACCTTTTTATAGGGGTTGACCCTGGCACGATCACGTGAGATTGCGTGAGGAGATGTCTGCGGAGTTCAGTTGCGTGAATCTGGGCTCATTGGGGGGCTACGTCCCATCAGCCGGCGGGGCTGCTGGGTAGCTGGGTCTAGTCCCATCAACGATGTTACCGGTAGGTTTGAAAGGATCCCAAACGAAGACCATGGCCTACACGGCCACATGGGAGGATAAGTTGCGAGATGCGGCCCCAGTGACAGGCGGCAGCGCTACCGTGTAGGGCGGCGGATGGCGGCAAGATCAAGTGCATTATGGAGATATCTTCAGAAATTGATTTCCTTGTAGGGAGTGATTGAATAAATCATATCTTCTAGATTTAGGATGTTTTCCTAAACTCTAGAAGGTGATTGAATAAATCATATCTTCTAGATTTAGAATGTTTCTCCTAAACTCTAGAAGATTAGTTTCCTTTCAGTTAAGTTGTTTTAGGCATGTATCGTCAAATCTCCTTGATTCTAGGAATTGTTTCCTTAGAATCTTGAAGATTAGATTTGATTTGATTGGGAAGATTAGTTTCCTTTTCAGTTAAGTTGTTTTAGGCATGTATTGTCAAATCTCCTTGATTCTAGGAATTGTTTCGAATTGTTTCCTTAGAATCTTGAAGATTTGATCTAGATTTGATTTGATTGGGTTGGTAGGATTTTGTAAGCTCCTGAGGATGCCTATATAAGCACTCCTCAGGAGCAATAGGAAGAGGAGGGAGAGTTGTGTTTTGTAAGCCTAGAGAGCTTATGAATGTTGGCCAGGCATAGGCACGTTTATGCCAGTAAACTTGGGGGCTGATAACCTCTTAAGTTTGGGCGTGCTTGGGCTAATAACCCTTGTACGAGTGTTCTTGTGTTCTGGTGGTTTGAAGGACTAATAATCCTGAGACCACGTTCTTCGTAATAATAGTGAGGCATTCTTCATTTCTTGTGTGTTAGATCCTAATTACCACGCTCGTGTGTTACTGGAAACGGTTCGGGAGGATCAATTATGGTGTTGGAGCGGATCGGCAGAGGAGTTGGTGAATGTTTTGGAGTCCTTGACCGGGGACCCTAACAAATTGGTGCTTTCATTGAGATGAATTGCTTGAAGATCTCTACGCTTCAAGCGGGGTAATCACGAGCAAACCTTACTTTGATTCTCTTTGTTGAGATTGTTATAGTTAGAAGTTGTTTGTTCTTGTTGGAGTTATTATTTGAGGTGGGGGTTAGATTGTTATAGCTAGAAGTTGTTTGTTCTTGTTGGAGTTATTATTTGAGGTGGGGGTTAGATTGTTATAGTTAAAAGTTGTTTGTTCTTGTTGGAGTTATTATTTGAGGTGGGGGTTCGATCTTCTTCTGGAGAGAACCCAAGGTCGGAAGTTGTTCGTGCAAAGTTCTTCGTGGGAGGGGGTTCGATCTTCATTTTGGAGAGAACCCAAGGTTGGACTTGTTGTCGCAGTCCCATTCCAATGGAGGCCGGATCAAGTACATTTCCATCCAACCGAGACCGCTTTGAAGCTTTGGAGTCATCCACTCTTTGGATGAAGGAGCAGATGGCGGAGACTACCACCAACATGACTCATATGCAAGGAGCCATCACTTCCGTCACTAATGCTACGGAGGAGAACATGAAGGCGATGGAAGGCATGAGACGAGACTTGCAAGCAATATTGGCAAGACTTGGAGGAGAAGCGAATGGGGCCAACCGCGGACAAACCCCAAGGGTGGAAGAGGAGCAACTCGTTGATGGAAGGGAAACTCACATTTCTAAGTCCACAAGGGGAGAGCCTAGACCAAGGCAACCTCTTAGATTGGGCGGGCGTGTGGAGAATGAGCACGAGGTAGTGGAAAGGTGGCTGCGAGAGGAGGAGTCTGACGTGATGTTGATAACCATGCAAGACGGAGGAAAGACTCGGTGGGAGTCGGTATGGGAAAGAAATGCCCTATGGCCGGATCCATGAAGATGCTAGAAGACATGAGAGACCGAGAAGAGACCACCACTATCATAATGAAGATGAAGGAAATCGGTTTAACCACCGAGGACCTAGAAGGCCACATTACCGTGGAGGTGACTATGAAGATGATGATGGAAATCGGTTTAACAACCGAGGACCAAGGAGACCAAAAATTGACTTCCCTAAGTTCAATGGTGGTGACCCTCATGAGTGGCTCGATAAGGCGGACCACTATTTTCATATATATGAAGTACCAAGGACAGAAAGAGTGGCCACAGCATGTTTCTTCCTTGATGGGAAGGCAAGCAAATGGTGGAGATGGATACGGGCCCAATATGAGAAGGAAGGAAGAAGGCTCGGGTGGACGGCATTCGAGAGGGAGCTGCTTATGCAATTTGGGCCTTCGCCCATTATCAACCATCATGGCCAGCTAGCTAAGCTCAAGCAAGATGGCAAGGTGCATGCGTATGTGGAGGAATTTCGACAACTCCAAACCTTGGTGAGGGGTTGGTCTGAGGAGGCACTTATCGGCACTTTCGTGGATGGTCTAAAACCATGGATTGCCAAGGAGCTCAAGTTGAAGCAGCCCACTAGGCTGCAAGAAGCAATGAGGATGGCTGAAATCCTTGAAGAAAGTCATCACTTCGAGAAAAGACACGTCAAGGACCAAGTGGCTAACAAGGTTTATAAACCCTTGTATTCCACGGGGTCTTGGAAAGGAAAGGAGGGGACTACGGGAGATTCAAGGAGCAAAGGGAAGGAAGTCAAGAAGCTTAGTCGTGAGGAGCTTGATGAGTACATAAAGAAGGGCTTATGCTTCAAATGTGGTGAAAAGTGGAGCCGTGATCACCAATGCAAGAAAGCCAAGGTCATGTGTATGATCGAGATAGAGGAGGAGCAATTGGGGGAGACAAGTGAGGAAGAGCACGGGCATGAGGAGTCCTCTAGCGATGAGGAAAGTGAGGAAGCCAAGTTGAGCCTCAATGCCATGTCCGGCGTACAAAAGCCCTCAACCATGCGACTTATGGCTTGGGTTGGCAAGCATGAAATGACATTATTGGTGGATAGTGGGTCTACCCACAACTTCATCAATTCCCGCGTCCTTTCTAAGGTGGGATTGCATGGGAAGAAGTAGAGCCATTCGATGTGAAGGTGGCAAACGGGGAAAAGCTAAGGTGCGAGATGGTAGTGCGAACCGTGAAGATGAATGTCCAAGGTGTCCGTATAGCGGCTGATCTTCACGTACTCTCATTGGTGGGGCTAGATGTTGTCTTGGGCAATGCATGGCTAAGAGGCATTGGCAAGGTCGTCACCGACTATGAGAAGATGACTATGGAGTTCAAGCTTGGAGGGAAGAAGAGGACGTGGACAGCTCTAGCATCAAAAGAGCCAAGGCCTTGCGAGGCCAATATGTTTGAAAAACTATGCAAGGGTGGGGCTCATTGCTTCGCCATAGTGATGGGCCAAAACCGAGGAGATGAAGGGCAAGAAGAGAAGTATAGTGATAGAAATGAGGAGCTGCCCCAAGGTGTGAAGACGTTTTAGAAAGACACAAGGAAGTATTGGAGGTACCTACTTCATTACCACCAAGTAGGGAATTTGATCATCGCATTGTGCTGAAAGATGCGAGCAAACCGGTGAATGTGCCACCATACCGGTATGCTCACTTTCAAAAGGGTGAGATCGAAAGACAAGTGGAGGAGATGTTGGCTAGTGGCTTGATTCGACCAAGCACTAGTCCCTTTTCATCACCGGTGTTGCTTGTGAGGAAGAAGGATGGAAGTTGGCGTTTTTGCACCGACTACCGAGCATTGAATGAGGCAACAGTGAGGGATAGATTTCCCATACCAACAGTGGACGAGATGCTTGATGAGTTGCATGGGGCTCATGTGTTCACCAAGCTGGATTTAAGGGCCGGATACCATCAAATCCGGATGAAAGAGGAAGATACCCACAAGACGGCATTTAGGACTCATTCCGGCCACTATGAGTACCTAGTGATGCCTTTTGGGCTGTGCAATGCCCCCTCAACTTTCCAAGCGGCTATGAATGCCATATTTAAGCCATTCTTGAGGAAGTTTGTATTAGTATTCTTCGATGACATCTTGGTGTACTCGAAGAATGTGGAGGAACACTTGGAGCAATTGGAGCGAGTATTGATGATCTTGAAGGAGCACCACTTCTTCATCAAGGCTTCCAAATGCGCCTTTATGCAAGAAGAGCTGGAGTACCTTGGCCACATCATATCGGGCCAAGGAGTAAAAGTGGACCAGCGGAAGGTGGAAGCTATGGTGGATTGGCCCTTACCCAAGGATGTGTCGGCTCTACGAGGATTCCTTGGTTTGACGGGCTACTATCGAAGGTTCGTGCAAGGCTATGGATTGATAGCCAAGCCACTTACCTCCATGCTAAAAAAGGAGGGCTTCGAGTGGACCGAAGATGGAAGGAGAGCTTTTGAGAACTTGAAGAGAGCCATGACCAAGACACCCGTCTTGGCCTTGCCCGACTTCAAGAAACCATTTGAAGTATATACTGATGCAAGTGGAGAAGGGATTGGGGCGGTACTAGCTCAAGAAAGGAGGCCCATAGCTTATATCTCCAAGGCCTTAGGGCCAATGAAGAAAGCATGGAGCACTTATGCAAGAGAAATGTTGGCGGTTGTGCATGCGGTGAAGGTGTGGAGACCTTACCTCTTGGGAAGAAAGTTCACTATAGTGACCGATCAACAAGCATTAAGACACTTGCTAGAACAAAAGATCGTGACGCCAGAGCAACAGAAGTTTCTTGTGAAGCTTCTGGGATTCGAGTATGACATTATATATCAGCCCGGCAAGGAGAATAAGGTGGCTGATGCGTTGTCAAGGAAGGAGGGAAGTCCAATGATGTGGACTTTGTATGAAGATGAGGCTGAACATATGGCCTTGAGTGGAGCTGAATGGAGGATATGGGACAAGCTTAGAGAGGCTGTGGAGTTGGATGCAAGGTCTCAAGAGATCATAGAGAAGCTTGAGAGTCCATGTAATGGGGTGACCGGATTCAAATGGCGTGATGGGCTTATCTACTACAAGTCCTATGTCTATGTGCCCGACGTACCAAACCTGAGGAAGGAGATTCTCACTCACTTCCACCATAGCAAAGAAGGT
>UESW01002501.1:0-16336 GCA_900491605.1 Calamus simplicifolius | reverse complement strand
GCAGCCCTTACCCATACCGGAAGCTATATGGGAAGACTTGTCCATGGATTTTGTGGAGGGCTTGCCCGCAAGTCAAGGGTACGAAGTGATCTTGGTGGTCGTGGATCGCTTAAGTAAGTATGCTCACTTCATACCCCTTAAGCATCCATTTACAATGAAGAGTGTGGCTAAGGCCTTTGTGGACAACGTGGTAAAGCTCCATGGTTTCCCTAGAACCATTTTTACGGATCGGGATCGGGTGTTCATGAGCTCCTTTTGGAAGGAAGTGTTTGCACTGCAAGGGAGCAAAATGAAGACAAGTTCTTCATACCATCCGCAGACCGATGGCCAAACAGAGGTGGTCAACCGTACATTAGAACAATACTTGAGATGCTATTGCCATGATGAGCAAGCAAGGTGGATGGACTACATGTCATGGCGGAATATTGGTATAATACAACATACCACTCTTCCATCACACTTAGCCCATTTGAAGTGGTGTATGGAAGGAAGCCTCCTACCTTGGTGGCTTATGAGAGGGGTACGGCTAAGAATGCGGAAGTGGAGGAAGCCTTGATCACTAGAGACGAGATACTAGCCAAGGCAAAGAGGGAGCTTAAGAAGGCCCAATCGAGCATGAAGAAATATTATGATAAAAGGAGAAGGCTAGAAGGGTTTGAGCCCGGGACTTTGTGTACTTGAAGCTTCAACCCTATGGCCAAAAGACAATGAAGAGAAAGGCAAGCTACAAGCTAGAGAAAAGGTACTATGGACCATTTAAAGTGGCTGCCCGTGTCGGAGAAGTTGCGTATCGGCTGGAATTACCACCAACCTCAAGACTTCATCCAGTGTTTCATGTGTCTCTCCTCAAGAGACGAGTTGGGGATCCTAGCTTGATTGTAGAGGAATTGCCTTCCTTCAATGAGGAAGGTAGAATGCTACTACAGCCCACAACGATTCTTGAATACAAAATGGTGCCACGTGGGAGGATTAGAAGGAAGATCTGGAGAGTATTGGTGCAATGGAGAGGGCTACCTAGAGAGGAAGCAACCTGGGAGGATTATGATGACATAGCCTTAAGGTTCCCACAATTTACCCTTGAGGACAAGGGTACACTTAATGGAAGGGGGAATGAAAGGATCCCAAGCGAAGACCATGGCCTACACGACCACGATGGGAGGATAAGTTGCGAGATGCGGCCCCAGTGACAGGCGGCAGCGCTACCGTGTAGGGCGGCGGCGGCGGCGAGATCAAGTGCATTATGGAGATATCTTCAGAGATTGATTTCCTTGTGGGGAGTGATTGAATAAATCATATCTTCTAGATTTAGGATGTTTCTCCTAAACTCTAGAAGGTGATTGAATAAATCATATCTTCTAGATTTAGGATGTTTCTCCTAAACTCTAGAAGGTGATTGAATAAATCATATCTTCTAGATTTAGGATGTTTCTCCTAAACTCTAGAAGATTAGTTTCCCTTTCAGTTAAGTTATTTTAGGCATGTATCGTCAAACCTCCTTGATTCTAGGAATTGTTTCCTTAGAATCTTGATGATTAGATTTGATTTGATTGGGAAGATTAGTTTCCTTTTCAGTTAAGTTGTTTTAGGCATGTATTATCAAATCTCCTTGATTCTAGGAATTGTTTCGAATTGTTTCCTTAGAATCTTGAAGATTTGATCTAGATTTGATTTGATTGGATTGGTAGGATTTTGTAAGCTCCTGAGGATGCTTATATAAGCACTCCTCAGGAGCAATAGGAGGGGAGGGAGAGAGTTATATTGTGTAAGCTTAGAGAGCTTATGAATGTTGGCCTGGCATAGGCACGTTTATGCCAGTAAACTTGGGGGCTGATAACCTCTTAAGTTTGGGCGTGCTTGGGCTAATAACCTTTGTACGAGTGTTCTTGTGATTTGGTGGTTTGAAGGACTAATAATCCTGAGACCACGTTCTTCATAATAACAGTGATGCATTCTTCATTTCTTGTGTGTTAGATCCTAATTACCACGCTCGTGTGTTACTGGAAACGGTTCGGGAGGATCAATTGTGGTGTTGAAGCGGATCGCGCGGAGGAGTTGATGAATGTTTTGGAGTCCTTGACCGAGGACCCTAACACGTTGCTGGAGGCCGATGCTGGAGGCCGGCGCTGGAGGCCGGAGACAAAGGCTAGCGCAGGAGGCCGTTGCTGGAGGCCGACGCTGGAGGCCGGCGCTGAAGGCCGTTGCTGGAGGCCGACGCTGGAGGCCGGCGCTGAAGGTCGGAGCCAAAGGTCAGCGCTGGAGGCCGTTGCTGGAGGCCGACGCTGGAGGCCGAAGCCAAAGGCCAGCGCTGGAGGCCGTTGCTAGAGGCCGACGCTGAAGGCTGGCGCTGGAGGCCGGAGCCAAAGGCCAGCGCTGGAGGCCGTTGCTGGAGGCCGACGCTGGAGGCCAACGCTGGAGGCCGGCACTGGAGGCCGGAGCCAAAGGCCAGCGCTGGAGGT
Organism: Calamus simplicifolius; assembly: GCA_900491605.1. NCBI lineage: Eukaryota > Viridiplantae > Streptophyta > Magnoliopsida > Arecales > Arecaceae > Calamus > Calamus simplicifolius. Next base: position 13,880 of record UESW01002501.1, on the reverse strand, counting down.
CGTTGCTGGAGGCCGATGCTGGATGCCGACACTGGAGGTCGGAGCCAAAGGCTGGAGTTCTATTTCTGAGTTTTGCTGTCACATCATCATTTTTGAAAATCGTGCAAAAGATAATACCACCCAGAGGAATCGACCAGCCGCATCAATCGTAAAGGTATAGTGAGTATCATATGACCCTACTTTTAACAACTCTGGTCCACCATAGATACGAAGCCAAGAAAATTTATTATTAAATATAATTAGTGGGAGTGATTCGGGAGTTACTTAAATCCTAGGAATCAAGTTTGGCTTTTTAATAGGAGCCACTTTTATCTTTTATAAAAAGAAAACACATCCTCAACCCTCTTTATTAAAATAAAATAAAATAAAAAGAATGTTCATTATGCTTCATTTCTATATGTTCTTGAATGATTAATTCTCACTATATCTTGAGAGCTTCAATGCAGCCTGACGTTTGATACGGTTGATGTAAAAAGGATCAGCAGAAAACAAAATTAAAAGAAGAAAAGAAAAGTGGAAAAAAAGCATATCTGAAGATGGAACACACGATAAGATACTAAATCTTTTTAGACAACTTCTAAGATTTCTTTAATTTTTTTCAATGGTGTCGTAAATAATCTCATCAACTTTTAGAACCTGTATAAGGGCCTAAACTATAGGGTGGTACATGATGGGCTGAAGGACTGCGAAGGTGGCTCTGGTTGGGTATTCCAACCACCAACTCTCTGCTGAGAACATTTGATGGTGGAACGCACCATAACATGCCAAACTTTCTTTTATGTACCAAACTGAAGTAATAATTGAAACCATCTTGAATTAAAAAGATAATATATTGAAGGAAAAATCTAAAAGTTAATTAAGAACGAAAAGGAAAAGAATCTTAACAATAAAATAAACTTAGGACTAATGGCAAAACTTCTTTGGAACCTCTAGTGCAAGTCCAAATATACAGTTAATTACCTTGACCTATCATGACTCGGTACTAAGAGAAGTTCAGTTAAATACTTTTTTAATATTTTTTAAAAAAATCAAATTTTCATTCCATCCGTTTAAAGCTTCATTTAAATGCATTCAACTCCTTATACCATCTTTTATATTATTAGATTTTTCTTTAATTATAGCACCACCCACGAACATACAGCTGGGAAGCATGGTAGAATTTGCCTACTAAGATAGCTATCTTTCTATGAACCAATCAAAATTTCAAAACTCATATGTTACTAAATTACACGTACTCATAATTTATAATATTATAATAATTAAGTTTTTTTTCTGAAACCATGAGCACATCAAAGTGTCTAAAATGTACGGTTCATACATGACTTAATTCATTGCTATAACTTGTCATAATTTATAAAAATGATAAAATTTATGTAGTTTGATATACATAGTTTATGCATTATGAAACTCATTGCTAACTCGTAAATTAATAATAGGAGCACTAATTATTATAATTGATCCAGAATTACCCACCTGAACGTACATGCTGTAAATCGGAGGGCTGGAAGGTCGTGCAACAAATAATTTTTTTTTTTTTTCTGCAACCACCAACACATCAAGTGTCCAAAATGCATGACTCATACGGTACTTAATGTATTACCGTGATGTGTCATGGTTTATAAGATCGACAAAATATATGTAGTCTGATATGAAAAATTTATGCTTTACTAAACTCATTGCTAATCGGCAAAATTAATGGCCAGGGCACTAATTATTGTAACTGATCCAAAACTATCAAATCTGAGCAGGTTATAAATTGGAGTCATGTAAGGTGGACATTTCATGCAACAAATAAAAAATCTTAAATGTAAGCATCGACTTGGGTGCTTGGTTCTAGAATGGAGTACAACGATTACGTGGATGTTAGTCCAACAAAAAAAGAAGGATGTCATGGTTGATGAAAAAAATGGAGGAAGTCATGTTCAAGTACCTCGAACCTCATGCGAATCTAAGAGAGCTGCATATAATAAAGTGCGATGGTTTCAACTTTACAAATAGATGGGTAATCTTTTCTCCTTTAGATCACTTCAAAAGATTAGTATAATCTTTTCTACTTTCATGACTGTCCTGGATGCTCTATTTGGTTTGAGCTTGAGCTTATCTTTATTGATCAATGTGGTTGGCATCAAATTGATATAAAACAATCTTTTTAAATAGTCATCTTGGAGAATAAGGTTGATCAGTACCTAACTGCGCTAGATTAGTGCCTATACCACTAGATCACTCTTTGTTAATAAAAGTTTTTTCCTATAATATTGCTCTATCTCACTTCTATAAAATCTATTTCCCATCTCCTTTCTCATAATATCCTGTGATCTTACGAGTGATGATGGTTGAAAGCATCTAACAGAATTTTTGGGAAACAATTTCATTTCATTTCATTCACTGGGTTAGGACTCCAAACATTCTCTCTTACCGGTTAGACCTTTATTTTGAATGACTGTAAAAACATGTAACAACACAATGTTTCATACTATTTTGCCCTTTTGTGGTATCATATTCTGGGAAATTTTGAAATTACTGTGCTAAGTTGATCTCGGCTGACAAGCCTTATCCATCTTTGTTATGTGACATCTGCTGTGCAAATTCTGGTTCATCAAGGTTTTAATCAAACTTCCTTAACTCGCATGCAGGGGCTGATGTCAGTTGTTTCTTGTTGGTGATGGATTAACCTATAAAGAAATTTTGAATAGGAGAGAAGCTAGCCATGGATTGTGAAATACTAGTCGATCAGAATAATCCGGCAATGATTAGAAGATAACAAATGACATCAGGCATTTTATGAACCTTTGGTATAATTAATGAGGCTGAGATACAAGAACAATATCTTAGAGTATGTATATGAAAATCCTATGCTATGATCAACCTTGCCCTAATGTGGAAACTTGGTATCCAAGTTATGCAAATTTCCTATTTATCTTCTACTTTACACTAATAACATGAAGCAGTGTTAGTAGGCCAGGCCAGTTGGATGGGTGCGTAGGTGAAATCCTGCCTTGGATAAGCTTAGGATGAAAATCTTTGATCACTGGGCTGAACTAGGCTTGGTTTTAGGTTCCATTTCTCAGTTGGACTAATTTTGACAGGATATATGCCCATTATGGGTTTATAATCTACATTTAATTTAGGTTTGTTTATTAAAAACCTGTTGAGAAGACTTTTTTTAGGCTTCAACCAAAATCTTGAGCACCTGTTAAAGACCTATGCTATTGTTAATAAATAAACAAAATTCTGCCCTTGGCCTGGGCCCTAAGAAAGGCTGACTACTTGAGCAGCCTTGGGATTGGTTTAGGCTTGAGCTTGTTCTAAGCAGCCTTGGTCCTGGGCTGGGTAATTTGTTTCGCCTAGGTTCAGTGTGTGTTAACTGGGGAGACCCTGGACCTGATCTGATTTCCTTTATTGCTCAAAGTAATATGGTTACACTGTTGTTCTGGTTCACCAGAGATTTTTTTTAACATTATGTGGTTGATCTTTATTATATATTATTTTCTTGTTAAAAAAAAAAGAAAGAAAATCCACTAAATTGTCAACCTCTGAAATTTGTCCCGGGGGTAAACAATCTGCCAGATTAAATTCCTGATTTCACATTTGCTTGCACATGCATGTCAGAAATATTACTTGGAACTCACAACTATGAGATAGTGTCTGGATCTTGGCAGTGAAACTTAATATTAGATGCAATTTATAATCCCATAACTGCTCCTTTCAGCATGTTTGGTCTAGAATCATCCTGCAGAGGCACTTGCTAGCACATGTATCTATTGCGAGTGCAGATTAGCTGAACCATATTTTCATATATCAGGAACATATTATTGCCCCAAATACGTGATATAATCTGAAACAACCATGTAAAGTTGCTTGAAAGAGACATTTAAAGATTTTCCCCGGTTATCACTGCCATTTATTGAAACTCTTCTGGCAATTGACCGAGCTGAACGGCAAACTGCCACTGCTGCATTAAGAAGCGAGGTAAGTTTTCTCTTTCTCAAACCTTCTTAATCTTATAACGTCTCCTTTGTACATATCCTCCCTGGTTGGTCTTATCCCAGGTTGTGTCACTGGAAAAAGATATTAAAGTATCTCATTCTCACTTTACCTTCTTTTGTGCTGCAATAATCAAATTTTACATTCTGCAAACATGATTGCTATTTAGCTTTTAGTATATACTTTTTATGGCCTTTCTCATTGATGTCAGTAAACATTTTATAGATATGTTTTATCTCTATCTGTATGACTAAGCCATTCTGATATGAAAGGTAGGTATGCTTGACCATAAATTTTGACATCATCTCTGATCTGAAAGGCAAGTATGATGTCAGTAGATTGTTGTTATTCATATAAAATAGACATTAGAGGCAGTTTCAAGTAAGGGCTGAAGTATCACATGCCTGCTTAGTATTGGTACAGCATGTGATGTGCCATGACAATGCTTGGCATGCATAGGCATAAGAGCATTCCGAGTACTCCAATACAACTAATACTGTGCCAGTGTTCTATTCTAGTAAGGATCAACATGTTATGGATTATCTCATGCCATGCCATGACAACTCGCTGAGTGCTTATATCCATGATTTCAGGATAAAGCTGTGTTGCGACCCAGTATAGACCCAATTAGAACACCTCCCTACCATTTTACTTCTTCCTTTATCCTTTTCTTTTTCTCAATCTTCAATCTCTTCTTTCCTCTTCCTATCTTTCCACTATTAAAAATGGCTGGCCTATTTTTTTTTTTTTTTTTGTAACCTCTGTACTCTTTTTCTTGTTTGTTTCCTTTCCTTTTCTCTTGCTAGGTTGCTTTGTTTCTCTATCAATTCTTTTTTCCTTTTTTCTTTAAAAGAATATTTCTAGCAACAGCAGTGGCTATTGATTGCAGTTGATTCCTATCTCCTCTCTTTTTATTCATCTCCTTCTTCCTTCTTCTTGTCCTTTAGATGAAATTCTGTAGCTATTTAGTGTAGCAAATTTCTATCTTATCTCTTCTTATTGATCTCCTTCCTCTTTATTTTTAATGGAACTCCCCTTCCTCCTCCCATTTTTAACATGTTTCAAACCTGATGGGATATCTCATAGGACATTAAGATAGGTTGCTGTTCTAAGTATCAGGGCAGAAACATTCTGTCATTGTTCAAGTATTTCAATTGCTGCATCTTGAGATATCTCTGCTTACAAGTTTTAGAATGAGATGGAACGACGGCGCATCTTGTTTCATAAAAAAAAATAATAACTTTATTCCATTTAATTTAAAACCTTGATTTTACTTTTTTTTTTCATACTTTCTCTTTGTTCTTGAAACGCATGCAGAACAACTTCTAAGCTACATATTAAGTAGCTGATCAGAATCCAATTTCTGATCTTGCTTCGAGTTATTATAGGAGAAACTTTGATGTCATCTGAAACTCTAGATTTATTTTGGCATCAGTATCTTCTAACATTTGATCTGAATTTTCTTGAAGTGCACGTTTCTTACAGGTAGCCTTTTTGTTTTTTTCTATAACATACTTTCATTAGCATGTGCATGACGCAACCTCTTTTATTTTGGAGTGCATGGCTGTCGTGGAACATAGAATTAGGATTGCAAGTGGATCCTAGCTGTCAAGTCCTGACCTAGCTAAACTTGAAAAATGAGATCTAAATATATCTGATTAACCTGACTTGACCAGTCTAACAAAGCTCAGCCCAACTAAATGAGACCCTTCAGACCCTATCTGACATGATTTGATGAGAGCCTACCTAACCTACCCATATCCCAGTAAATTTGACTTGGCCTGTCATAACTAGATTGACTTGCAAGCACGCTGAGTACAACTCTATCAAATTTGATGCTTATAAAGAGACAAATATAGCAAGTACAAGAACTCTAGTATAGTTTCTTTCACGTCCAACGAGTTGAACCTTGGAAAGCGGAACTGATAATCCTTGAATTTTCCTTAATTGAACTGGGTATTTGTCATTTTCATGCCCTTATATGTGTGATGTGGGAACTTTTAGAAGAGATATTAAATAAAAGAATGGCACCAAAGAAGAGCTTAAATTTATTTGATTATTCTTTTCTAATTGTATTTTATAAGGGGATGATGACACTTGTTGAAAAGTCTTGCTTCCTTTAGGCCGATAGGGGCACAAATCAAACGAATTATTGTTTTGTCTCAAATATGCATAATTGCCTTTTTTTTTTTAATCTATTTGAGAGAAAGCTCTAGTAACGATAGGTATTTTAATTTATTAAGTTATCCAAAAAGGTGGCAAAGACCTAAGGCAAACTTAACTTTACTTTACTCGATCCACCACTAACCGTGAGAGAACAAACCTATGGCATGATCCTTCTGCAACGCTCTTTGACATACTTGAGGAATCTTTCCTTTATCATAAGGGATGGTTTTGGTTTTACCCATCAATATTATAGTTTAAAGAAAATTAAATTTATTTATTTCTGCTAGTTTGGAATACATGATGTTAAACTAAAGTATAAAGGAGAGCATCCAACGTGTGCTTAGAATTTTAGGGCAATTTTATTTTCTAATACCTTGTTGATAATGGCACAACATATATAGCTTTGCGATATGATTAAGTAGTATTTGTGAACCATAATTATAAAATGTGAAGACTTGTGTGGGGTATATTTTAGTCCCACATTGATTATTGCTATAGAGTGTTTAAATACCTAGACAAGACTAAGGAACCCAAATTCCTTTTCGGCAAACCTCTTTGGATGCTAATTTGTTGCAAATGGTATATAACCGATCTAGTCAAACTATATGGAGTAGGAATCCTGTAGCATAGGCTGTTATGGGATGGACCGCGGGTTGATCATTGTGGTTGTGATTAGATTTGATGAAATTTAGATTCTTAGTTTGGCAAACATTTTCAAATTTAAATTGGAAGAATATGTGAGGACTCGTATAGGCATGTACTTAATCCCACTTGACTTTATAGTAAGAAAATTTCGAGTATTTGGACAAGGTCAAAGAAATCAAATAACATTCTTGGATGGTTTCATAAGATAGTGGATTTTGATCAAGACATAATGTTCAAGAAAGGTTTTTACTCATTCATATCCAAAGTTTAATCAACGCATAGATATGTTGAAATTCATTCTTTATGTCTTAAAGTACTCTTAATTTAAGCTTGTTGTTCCGGTTGCAATAATAAAATATTGACGATCCTTTTTTTTCTTTGAAAACAAGCTTCATGAAAACATCAAAGGGTCCCTTTTCTTGAAAAGAAATCAATTTCTGATTGCTGTAGCTTATACATTTTTCCTAAAGACGTTTAATGAAAAGCAACCACTCCGATGTTTTCTTGAATTTCATTCACTTTCTGTTTAATGTAAACCCTCTTTTAGCACAACTTGGCAACCTGATAACCTCTCAACCTTAGTAGCTGGAATCTTATACTTAGGTTAACGAATCAAGCTGGGCTTGTTTGGGTAATTAAGCAGTGTTGATGCCAAACCACCGTCCTCGAGCATCCGGTTGCCTCCTTCAGCGAGCCCGGGATCCTCCGGCGAGCTCCTTGCATCTGCGGGCCTGCAAACAAGTTCGAGGGCTGAAGATTCCGGCGGAGACCCTCCGACGCTCAAGTCAGTGCTCTGGGCAACAACCGTGAGCTTGAGGAAGCTCAAAAGAGGGAAGAAGAGATGGGCTTAGAGCCGTGCTCTCTGTGGGCAAGAATGAGCGTTAAGAGTGTAGTGAGTTCTCCGTTCTCCCTTACCTGGTCGGGGTCCCTCTTACCCTTTTTATTGGCGCTTAGAGTTTTCATGGCTTGAGTGGTTGAGGCTCCATAATGATGACTTTGATGGGTGAAGTATCAGAACTGTTGTCTGTGAGGCATGGGGTGCTACCACTTGTTAGAGCATTTATGAAAGCAGCAACAGTGGAGCTTACCTCCGTGTGACATGTCAGACATGCTATGTCCCATTAGAGTAGGTGCTGTGACATGTCAGGCAGGCTGTGTCCCATTAGAGTAGGTGGCTGCAGCTGGTTGGCATGTGCTATTTTGGTTTGGACAACTGTTACAGGCTGATACAGGGCGTGGCCGATCGTTACGGCGCTGAACGGCGTAGCCGATCATTACGGCGCTTGCCAGACATATCCCTTAGGTCGCCTTTTTTGCAGCCATAATTGCCTTGGGAGAGAATAAGGCAATAAATGCCTTAGAGCAAGTGGGTGCACGTGGCCTTTATGAGGCCATAAGTGCTTTGGTGCAAGAGTTCTTTGGTGCAAGAGATATGTCGTGGCTATGGGCCGAAGGGACCTCGAAGGCTGAGGGTGCCTTGGAGGTTGAAGATGGCCGAAGCGGGCTTTGGAGGTTGAAGATGCCTCGAAGCCTGGAGGTTGAAGATGCCTCGAAGGCCAAAGCTTCTGAGGCCGAGGCCGGACTTGAAGGCTGAGAAAGAGAGCCGAGGCGAGATGTCAAGGACACTTCATTCCATTAAATGTGAGAGAATAAGGCAATAAATGCCTTAGAGCAAGTAGGTGCACATGGCCTTTATGAGGCCATAAGTGCTTTGGTGCGAAAGAAATATGTCGTGGCTGTAGGAGCCGAAGGGACCTGGAGGCTGAGTGTGCCTCGAAGGTTGAAGATGGCCGAAGCGGAGGCTAAGGGTGCCTCGAAGGTTGAAGATGGCCGAAGCGGGCTTTGGAGGTAGGTTGAAGATGCCTCGAAGGCCGAAGCGGGCTTCGGAGGTTGAAGATGCCTTGGAGGCCGAAGTGGGCTTCGAAGGCCGAGGCGGGACTCGGAGGCTGAGGAGGAGAGCCGAGGCGTGACACTTCATTCCATTAAATGCTCTCCAAGTCATTATGACTGTTTCTGCACTATTAAATGCTCCATCCCATTGACTTGACTACCAGACATTAATGACGGAAGGTGGCCTTTGGAAAACCCACGCACATAACGTGACCATTTCTCCCTCTTGTTCTTTTTCTTCATTATGACGAGAGATGTTTGGAGCTGAGGCCGAAGGGACCTCGGAGGCCGAGGGGGCCTCGGAGGCCGAAGTGGGCTTCGGAGGCCGAAGTGGGGCTCCATCAGTTTTCTTCCTTCACGGTTCTCTAACGGCGTTGGATCAGCCAAATCAGATGCCCCCTCGCCCCTGAGACGAAGCGGGCCCACCCCATCAAGGCGAAAGGGGCGTCACCTCCCAAGTGGCTGATCCCCACTTGACTTTGGATCTTCAACTTTTGACATAAAGTTTGGATGTGGGTCCCCGTCCACATGCCATTGAGGCAGAGAGCCAACGAGGCCGCAACGATGCTCCTGAGGCAGAGGGAGCCGTTGAGCCTGCAATAATGCTGTGGAGGCAGAGATAAACTATTGAGGCTGAAATAAAATTGCTGAAGCAAAAATAGAGCCGCGGGGGCTGAAATAAAATTACCTCGAGTGTTGTGTGCTGGTCCAGGAGGTGACTCGAGCGGGTACGAGCTGTTAGGGATTTGAACCGACTCGGAGCATATGCTAGCTAGGCCGAGTGGTATCCGTTAGCCGCCATACCGTCGAGCTACTTCGGAACCACCTCGGGGGTTTCATGGCCGGCCCGAGGGGTGACTCGAGGTCACTGAATCATAGGTCTTGAACCACCGTGGGGTTTCGCGGTCGACCCGGGGGTGACCTTTTGATCATAGGACCGTCGAGAGCCTTTTGAATGGTTGGTTTTCCCATAATGCATTTAGATACTAATGAAAAGGAACTTTTTTCTTAAAGTGTAGTGTACTTAGCTTTTTGTTGGAGGAATTTATCTCCTTCTGCTTCGTTTTGGGAGGCTCCACGTTTGTGGCATTCGTTGGTGAGCTTGGAGGGGCTCTTTACTTTTGGCATGAAGTTTAGAGATGGGTGCCCATCAACTGTGAGCCGAGGAGTTGGCCTCTCCCAGCTGTGAGTTGCCTTGGGACTTCTTGATGGCTGAAAGTAACCAGCAATATATTGCAAGTGTATAAATTAAACAAAGGTATTACCCGATTGGCCGTTGGACGCTAATACAAAGTTGAAGCCCTGAAGCTGAAATAAAGCCGTTAAGGCTGTGACGAAGCCGCTGAGGCAAAGTTGAGGCCGTCGAGAGCCTTTTGAACTCCGGGGGTGACCCGAGAGTCACTGGGATGGGACCATGCTCGGGAGCCTTTAATCCCGGAGGGTGACCTAAGAGTTGAGAGTCGTTAGGTGCCTTTTTAACCCCGAAGGGTGACCTGAGAGTTGAGAGTCATCAGGTGCCTTTTTAACCCCGAAGGGTGACCTGAGAGCTGAGAGTCGTCAGGTGCCTTTTTAACCCCGAAGGGTGATCTGAGAGTTGAGAGTCGTCAGGTGCCTTTTGTGCTGAGCTAGCCTCGGGCTTTAGTGCCGATGGTACATCGGGCTTTGAGTGCCGACCGGAGTTAGGCTTTTTGGATCCGGTGGTACACCGGTCTTCGGTGCCAATGGTACATTGGTCTTGAATGCTGATGCAAGGTTGGTCTTCCCTGCATGATATTTTTAAGTGTCAATGAAAGAAGACTATCTTAAATGCAGCATACTTAGCTCTTGTAGCACCCCCTATTTTCCTTCTGCGGATTTGAGCACTTCCGCCCGTTGGTGGTCTGCCCCCCAGGGAATCAAGTTGGGACGGAGCCTGGAGTTGGTTGATGACCAGCTCCTCTCCGAAATGAAGCTGGGGACCCATCTTCGGAGTGCAGTAAAGAGAGAGATGGGATCCAGAGCCGGGGATGCTGGAGCGGAGCCACGGATGAGAGTTGGAGTCAGACTCGGGAGCCAGAGATCGCCGAGGGAAGCCCGGGTAGCCAGCGGCCGTTGAAGACGAGCGATCGGGAGAGTCCGCTAAAGTCGGATGGTTAGGAGAGGATGTTGCTGGGAGTTATTAGGATTCGGGCAGCCTTCACATTGGTTCAAAGCAAGGGGCCCTCTAGCTTCCACGGTCTTTCTCTCCTTCTGCTGAGTTGACGACCTGCCCTCCAGATAACTATATTGATTGAGGGTGGGGGTACTAGTGCTAAAATCCGAGGGCAGCTGGAATGGAATCCACAGGAGGTCTTGGACTCGGATTGGCTCTGGGTGCAGCAGAGGAAAAAAAAAGAGAGGGGGTAGATAGAGTCAACAGTCAAAGCCCTTTGTCCTCATCTCCCATCTTGCATTAATAACATCAGCATGTTTTAGCTTATCACCGCCGGAAATAAAAATGCCCATAAATACTTGAGGTGACTAGGAGTTAGGATTTGGGTGGCAAGGAGTGGCGCTCTTGCTGGCTAACGAGCCTGAGCCTTAAGTTGCCGTTGAGCTTGAGTTTGAGGTTGCTCTTGCTCCTGAGCTTGTTGCCATGCAGCCATGGAATATCGCTCCCATAGCCTTTGAACAACTGTCGTTAATGCTTGGATCTTCAGGGTGAGGGTGGCATGGTATTTTGCTTGAATGGCATGAACTGGTGGTGATGGTGGAACAGAGAACTAGCATCTTGTTGCTCAGCTTGTTGAGGGTGCCCACTAGCATAACTAGCGGAAGCTTCCATTGTTGTCGTAGAGGGAGTGAGAGCTTGTAGCTTAGTGTTACAGAACTCTACTTTCTCCCTCTTTCCTGGCGTGCCAATCTGTTGACGCCAAACCACCGTCCTCGAGCATCCGGTCGCCTCTTCTAGCGAGCCCGGGATCCTCCGGCGAGCTCCTTGCGCTTGCGGGCCTGCAAACAAGTCCTGGGGGCCGGAGATTCTGGTGGGTACCCTCCGACGCTCAAGTCAGTGCTCTGGGCAACAGCCGTGAGCTTGAGAAAGCTCGAAAGAGGAAAGAAGAGAGGGGCTTAGAGCCATGCTCTCTGTGGGAAAGAATAAGCGTTAAGAGTGTAGTGAGTTTTCCATTCTTCCTTACCTGGTCGGGGTCCCTCTTACCCTTTTTATTGGCGCTTAGAGTTTTCCTGGCTTGAGTGGTTGAGGCTCCATAATGATGACTTTAATGGGTGAAGTGTCAGAACTGTTGTCTGTGAGGCATAGGGTGCTACCACTTGTCAGAGCATTTATGAAAGCAACAAAAGTGGAGCTTACCTCCATGTGATGTGTCAGGGCCGTGTCCCGTCAAAGTAGGTGGTTGCAGCTGGTTGGCAGGTGCTATTTTGGTTTGGACAACTATTACAGGCTGCTGCAGGGCGTGGGATCGCGTGGTCGATCGTTACGACGCTGTAGGACGTGGCCGATCGTTATGGCGCTTGCCAGACGTGTCCCTTACGTCTATTTTGGTTATTTTGGTTGGACAATTATTACTGCAGGGTGTGGCCGATCGTTACAGCGATGCATGGCGTGGCTGATCTCGTTATGGCGTTTGCCAGACGTGTCCTTACGTCGCCTTTTTTGCAGCCATGCCATAAATGCCTTTATACAAGGGAGAGAATAAGGCAATAAATGCATTAGAGCAAGTGGGTGCACGTGGCCTTTATGAGGCCATAAGTGCTTTGGTGCGAGAGATATGTCGTGATATGTCGTGGCTTCGGGAGCTGATGCCTCGGAGGTTGAAGATGACCAAAGCGGAGGTTGAAGATACCTCATAGGCAGAAATAGGCTTCGGAGGCCGAGACGGGACTTAGAGGCTGAGAAGGAGAGCCGAGGCCGAGACGGGACTTAGAGGCTGAGAAGGAGAGCCGAGGCGATATGTGACACTTTCATTCCATTAAATGTGAGAAAATAAGGCAATAAATGCCTTAGAGAAAGTGACTTGACTACCGAACATTAATGATGGAAGGTGGCCCTATAGGAAACCCACGCGTCTCCCTCTTGTTCTCTTTCTTCATTATGATGAAAGGATGGATGTTTGGGGGAGGCCGAAGCGGGGCTCCATCAGTTTCCTTCTTTCATGGTTCTCTAACGGTGTTGGATCAGCAGCATCGAGTTGTTTTCCTTCTGGATTCATGGATTGGCAGTTCATTTGGGCATGGCCCATATCATAAAACAACCTCCTTAGCTCGAGCCTTATGGATCGCATGAGGTGTAGGACGCACGCATCGTGCACGGTAATTAACCTCACATGCATACGGCTATGCGTGTGCCGAAAGCATTTATGTCCTTTCTGCATTGCATGCAAGACCATGTGCATGTGCCTGCAGTCAATTAGTGCGCATGATGCATGCATTTCTGTATCATGTGCAGTACACAAAGAGTTTTCCTTGATAAAAAGGGACTTCCGTGGGAACTTTTGTCTTCCTACATACCAAGAGGCCAACAGGCTGGGACTTAGGGTGGCCTTGGTTGGGCCCTTGGAAGACTATGAGCTGGGACTTGGGCAGGCGAATGGCCTAATTCCCGCATTCATGCATGAATACCTAAACGGGCTTTAGAATCTTCTCAATACATTGAAATTGAACTCACTTCGTACTACCTTACAAAAAAGTGATTCTAGAACATGACCTTCCTGCAATCGCTCGATTTCGGCAACTAAGCCTTAAACCTGTAGCCATGGATTCAAAAATTGTTGTATCATTGATACCATGCGGTCCAAATGTGAAATAAGTACCCATCCATTTTGCTAGAAGAGATAGCCTTGAGGCAAACCAGAATAATAGATACCATGGTTACTTTCCAATGCATAAATTAGTTTGAATACATTACTTTTTCATATAGTTATAGTCTCGATAATACTTATTCAAAAAAATTGTAGGTCCTCGATAATTTTAATATCCTTAAAAATGAGGCCTTGCTATAAAGATTGCCTACTAAATAAAATACATTTTCATTTACAAAGTAATTTGCTATTAAACCATTTATTTTAAAGGAGTACTGCTGCTGGGCTCTTATAATGCGTACAAGAAAAATTCTCATGCTATATGGCACGAAGAGATTGGTGCAACCCAAGGGATTTATTACACAGGTTTTGGTTGATCAAAGAACTATTTTATCAGCAGCTATGGCTCCCATAAACTTT
>UESW01002500.1:187126-207126 GCA_900491605.1 Calamus simplicifolius | reverse complement strand
CATTCATGGATGCCTATTCGGCTACAATCAGATCCGGATGGCCCCCGAAGATGAAGAAAAGACCGCCTTCATAACCGACCGAGGTACCTACTGTTACCGAGTTATGCCTTTCGGTCTTAAAAATGCAGGAGCGACCTACCAGCGGCTGGTCAACAAGGTGTTCAAGGAGCAAATCGGCCGGAACATGGAGGTGTACGTGGATGATATGCTGGTCAAAAGCAAGGAAGCGCTGCGGCATGTTGAGGACCTCGCGGAGAGCTTTGCCACGCTGCGCAAATATGGAATGAAGCTCAACCCGACCAAGTGTGCCTTCGGCGTCAATTCCGGGAAGTTCCTCGGCTTCATGGTCTCCCAGCGAGGTATCGAGGCTAACCCTCAGAAGATTCAAGCTCTCCAACAAATGGCGCCCCCAGCATCTATTAAAGAAGGTCCAGCGCTTAACCGGGAGGATAGCGGCCCTTAACCGCTTCGTGGCTCGGTCGGCCGAGAGATGCCTCCCCTTCTTCAAAACTCTCCGATCGGCCAAAAATTTCCAGTGGACTCCCGAGTGCCAGAAATCATTCCAAGATCTCAAGAAGTACCTCGGCTCGCCTCCGCTCCTCAGCAGTCCGACCCCAGGAGAGACTTTATTCTTGTACCTGGCCGTTTCGGAGGGCGCGGTTGCTCGGTGCTGAGTCAAGGAAGAAGCAAAGATCCAGAAGCCGATCTACTATGTGAGCAGGCTGCTCCGCGATGCGGAGACGAGGTACAGCAGGATTGAAAAGATGGTGTTGGCCTTGATCACCTCAGTTCGGAAGCTACGGCCTATTTCCAAGCACATTCAGTAACGGTCCTCACTGACCAACCCATCAAGGCGGTGGTCCACCGTCCAGAAACATCGGGGAGAATGACCAAATGGGCCGTCGAGCTAAGCGAGCATGACATACATTTTCAGCCTCGCCCGCCATCAAGCCCAAGTGCTGGCCGACTTCCTCCTCGAGTGTACCATCCCGGAGGACGGTTCTACCCCAGACTCCCGAAGAGCCAAAGCTGGAGCTCGGTGGCTCCTTCACGTCGATGGGTCGTCCAATGCCCATCACTCCGGTGCGGGTCTAGTTCTCACCAGCCCAGAGGGGATGATCTTCGAGTATGGCGTCCGATTCTCCTTCCCGGCTTCCAACAACGAAGCCGAGTACGAAGCCCTGTTAGCTGGTCTCCGGATCGCCCGCAACCTGAAGGTGGAAAAGCTCAGCGCCTTCACCGACTCTCAGCTGGTAGCCGGCCATGTTCGGGGAGAGTTTGAAGCCCGGGAACCGAACATGATCGATATCTCCAGGAGGTGCGTAGCTTGCTTCCCCATTTTTCCGAATTTGAAAATTATTCAAATTCCTAGATCTGAGAACGCCCGTGCCGACCTACTCTCCCGATTGGCAACCACGGAGACGATGGATGCTGAGCAAAAATTCCACTGGAGACTCTGGAAAAGCCGAGCATCATGGAAGCCGACGGTGATGCAAGTCGAGGCCGAACCATCCTGGTTCGACCCTATCCTCAATATCTCAAAGAAGGGTCGCTTCCGTCCGACCGAAGAGAGGCTAGGAAGCTGAAGCTGCAGGCCACCCACTATGATTGACAACCAACTTTACAAGCGGTCTTCTTCCATGCCGCTGCTTAGATGCCTTCGCCCATCCGAAGCAGACTATGCTCTGAAGGTACATGAAGGGATTTGCGGCAACCATCTGGGAAGCCGATCCCTATGCCACAAGGTGCTGCGGCAAGGCTATACTGGCCGACCATGCAAAGAAGACGCGGACGATCTAGTCCGAGCCTGTGACTCCTGCCAGAGACATTCAAGCATCCAAAGACTCCCTTCCGCCGAGCTAGTCTCTCCTCCGCTTGGCCCTTTGCCAAATGGGGGATGGACATCCTCGGCCCATTCCCGCTTGCGACAGGGACAGCGGAAATTCTTATTTGTCGCCATCGACTACTTCACCAAATGGGTTGAAGCGGAAGCGGTCGCACAAATTACCGAGGCACGGGCCAGAGACTTTGTGTGGAGGTCCATCATCTGTCGATTCGGCCTCCCCCACACCATAATCACCGATAACGGTAAACAGTTTGACAACTCCAAATTCCGCCAATTCTGTGAGGAACACGGAATCCGTCACCACCTTACCTCGGTCGGACACCCACAAGCCAACGGAGCGGCCGAAGTAACCAACAGGACCCCTCCAGGGAATTAAAGCTCGCCTTTCCAGAGCCCAAGGCAGATGGGCCGACGAGCTACATCATGTCTTATGGGCCTACCGCACAACCCCGAGAATCCCGACCGGCGAGACTCCATTCCGAATGGCTTTTGGCACAGAGGCCGTCATCCCTGTGGAAATAGGCCTCCCATCATTGCGGGTGGAGAATTATTCGGAGGAAGCCAGCGACGAGCAACTCCGCACCAACCTCGACTTGGTAGAAGAAGTCAGAGAAAAGGCCCGAATCAGGACGGCTGCTTATCAACAGAGGTGGCTCGGTACCATGCCTCCCGGGTCAAGGGGAAAGCTTTCCTACCTGGCGACCTTGTCCTCCGGAAAGCTTCTGTATCCAAACCTCTGGAGCAGGGAAAACTGGCGCCAAATTGGGAGGGCCCGTATCAAATAACGGAGATTATTGGACCAGGAACCTACAAGCTGCAGGATCTGGATGGGAAGTCCATTCCCCGGACTTGGAACGCGGACAACCTTCGCAAATATTATCAGTAGGGTATGTCCTCTTTGAATTCATTTTTGCATGCCTCACCGCACGTTCCTGCTTATCTGTTTCCTCAAAACCTGTCGCATGAGTCATTATGCACCATGTTGTTATGAATTGCAAGGAGAAACAGATACTGCTTACCAATCCTCGGCACAACCGAGTTGTCTGTTTGAACAGGAATCTCCGAACCTGGCAGGGCCGAGCAACAAATCTCCGAACCTTGGCAAGGAACCTTGGCAGGGCCAAGTAAAATATTTCTCGAACCTCGGCAGGGCCGAGCAACAAATCTCCGAACCTTGGCAGGGCCAAGTAAAATATTCTCCGAACCTCGGCAGGGCCGAGCAACAAATCTCCGAACCTTGGCAGGGCCAAGTAAAATATTTCTCCGAACCTCGGCAGGGCCG
Organism: Calamus simplicifolius; assembly: GCA_900491605.1. Lineage (NCBI taxonomy): Eukaryota > Viridiplantae > Streptophyta > Magnoliopsida > Arecales > Arecaceae > Calamus > Calamus simplicifolius. Next base: position 203,998 of record UESW01002500.1, on the reverse strand, counting down.
AGCAACAAATCTCCGAACCTTGGCAGGGCCAAATAAAATATTTCTCCGAACCTTGGCAGGGCCAAGTAAAATATTTCTCCGAACCTCGGCAGGGCCGAGCAACAAATCTCCGAACCTTGGCAGGGCCAAGTAAAATATTTCTCCGAACCTCGGCAGGGCCGAGCAACAAATCTCCGAACCTTGGCAGGGCCAAGTAAAATATTTCTCCGAACCTTGGCAGGGCCAAGTAAAATATTTCTCCGAACCTCGGCATGGGCCGAGCAACAAATCTCCGAACCTTGGCAGGGCCAAGTAAAATATTTCTCCGAACCTCGGCAGGGCCGAGCAACAAATCTCCGAACCTTGGCAGGGCCAAGTAAAATTTTCTCCAAACCTCGGTAGGGCCGAGCAACAAATCTCCGAACCTTGGCAGGGCCAAGTAAAATCTCCGAACCTTGGCAGGGCCAAGTAAAATATTTCTCCGAACCTCGGCAGGGCCGAGCAACAAATCTCCGAACCTTGGCAGGGCCAAGTAAAATATTTCTCCGAACCTCGGCAGGGCCGAGCAACAAATCTCCGAACCTTGGCAGGGCCAAGTAAAATATTTCTCCGAACCTCGGCAGGGCCGAGCAACAAATCTTCGAACCTCGGCAGGGCGAGCAACAAATCTTCGAACCTTGGCAGGGCCAAGTAAAACGTTCCTCCGAACCTCGGCAGGGCCAAGCAACGAATCCTCCGAGCCATGGCAAGGCCAGGTAAAAGTCATTCGGGCTAAAACCAGCGAAAAAGCCAAAGTATAGAGGCCTCGACCAAAACCGAACGGCCCCCCAAATAGTCCCCGAAGGACTTTGTCCGGTTTGAAAACAAGCACGTTAAACAAAAACCGTCGACACGAATGAAGAAGCCACCATTGGCAAAAACCCCCTCTTGAGGCCATTTGAGCCCCGCTTAATCGGCCGAGAGCCCCGAGCAGGGCTAGACGATTTCCCTCTCTGCTACTGGAAATCTTTTGGGTGGCACCCCTATAACCCGTCGTTTAAAGAGCCTATATCAGCGCGTAAAAACGATGGGGCCGCGCCAACCCCTGATTTATCACACAGATCAAGACCGTAAACTCTTAAAGAAAGGGACTTCAAAAGTGAGACCCACCTTTCATTCATAAAGAGGAGGACTACAAAGAGGCGTGAAAAGCAAAAAACAAGGGGAGGCCCCGAATCAGAATTCGGAGTCACTCCCGGAGGCTAACAGTTCCTCCAGGCGCTCCGTCAGGTCAGCCACCTGCTGACGCAGGACGCTATCTCCTCCCTCTGCCGGTCCATCAACCGGCGTGAGGCTTCCGCCTCCCTGACCGATACGTCCAAAAATTCTTCGGCGATCCTCGCGAGCTGCTCGTTATCGCGAAGGCCGACGCCAGGCTCTCTCCATCAACCGTGACGGAGGTGGACCTCCCCTCCGAGCGCGGCGGGCTGTCAAGTGAGGAACGCGACTCACCTGATGATCGCGCTGGGGAGGCCATCTTTTCGAACTTAATCGAGGGATAAACGAAACCTATGCCCCTCGGTCGTATTTATACCCGCCAGGCAGGTATCTCGATCGGCCGCACCACGACCGCCGACCCATGGGAACTCGCCACGTGTCACCGTCTCAATGCACGAGGAATCCGAAGAGTCGCGCCCTATCCCGAGTAAAATTGGAAAACGCGAACAGATCGTCCGAAATTCTCCAAGCGAACATTTTCCAATCTGTCGGCCCTCGCAATAAATGCATTCGATGCTTCCCCAAGCCGCTTAATATCGCCCCCTTTTCTCGGAAAACATGGAAGTCCGGCGCTCGGCCAGTAACTTGCCCCCTCGGGAGGAGTGGCCGCACCAATAAAAGCGTGACAATATACCGCCCGTTCCGCTCTGGCGCCCCCTTTATCAAGCGCCGCGTGGACCTAACGCTGTGGCCTACAACGACAGCTGAGTCGCTCCCTTCGAGCCCGAATCTCCAAATCTCGGCAGGGCCGAGCTACAAAATTCGAACCTTGGCAGGGCCAAGTAAAATAGTCTCCGAACCTCGGCAGGCCGAGCTACAAAATTCTCCGAACCTTGGCAGGGCCAAGTAAAATAGTCTCCGAACCTCGGCAGGGCCGAGCTACAAAACTCTCCGAACCTTGGCAGGGCCAAGTCAAGTGTCTCCGAACCTCGACAGGGCCGAGTGACCAGTTCTCCGAACCTCGGCAGGGCCGAGTGACCAGTTCTCCGAACCTTGGCAGGGCCAAGTCAAGTGTTCTCCGAACCTCAGGGCCGAGCGACCAGTTCTCCGAACCTCGGCAGGGCCGAGTGACCAGTTCTCCGAACCTCGGCAGGGCCAAGTAAGGTGTTCTCGAATCTCGGCAGGGCCGAGCTACAAAATTCTCCGAACCTTGGCAGGGCCAAGTAAAATAGTCTCCGAACCTCGGCAAGGCCGAGCTGCAAAATTCTCCAAACCTTGGCAGGGCCAAGTCAAATGTTTCCGAACCTCGGCAGGGCCGAACGACAGGTTCCCTAAACCATAATGGGAGAAGGTACAGATTCCCCGAACTTCGGTCAAAGCCGACCCACGATAATTCGGGCTCCGGCAAAAGTGAAGCACGAAAATATCAAACTCCCGATCTAAGCAAGGAGCATATTTCGCCGAACGACCTCTGAACCGCCGCGCGCGAACTTCAACTGGTTCGGGCGGCATAAGACCCTCGTCTAAGGACGAGCGGAACGCTTTCGGCACCCCACAAATAATAATGATAGCAAGCTCGGCACAGAAAAGATGAGGATTGAAAAACAGAACCAAATTCTCTTTATTGCCGATCATGATCAATTACAAATGCCTCACAGGCGTCATAAGGGCATTGAAATGCATAAAATAAAGGCAAATACAAAACTCGGACAACTGCTCCAAAGCAGACCTAGACAGCTGCGATGTTCCAACATCCGGATCGACAAATCATGCAAACCACGAAACAGCCAGTCCGCCTGGACGGATAATAGAGATAACCCTCCACGGCCCCGGATGAATTAAAAGATCCAAAAGGGGGCATGGCCCGTGGATGCTGATTCTGAGGATTTGAACAACCCAGCCCACTCCCCTAGGAGGGGGTGCTGGATCGCAGGCCGCCGTCCGGGCGAGAGAACCGGGGACCGTCCGACCCCGGTTGCTCCCATATTTTCCCTCTCGTGGCAAGGATTCCCTCAGAGAAGAGACGGGAACCCAAGCCAGCGAAAAAGGGAGAGTCTGTGCGTGCTACGGGGGTGTCGATACACTTCCTACCGTAACTCCCCCAGCAAGCCGCAGAGATCGCACAGGAAGCGCATATGTGCGCTCTCCATATGATCTCTGCGCCCCCCTTGTGCGCTCTCCATATGATCTCCGGGACCCACCACCTAAGGGCGAGCCGTTCTCCGGCAGCTCCCCGGTCGCTCCAGCTATCCGGCGGCAAGGAGCCTGTGAGAGGAAAAGTCGACCCTCCCACTCGTAGCAGCAGAGAAGTGAGCATGGTAGAAGCTCTGATGGGAAAGGCACTTTGAGGATAACCAAGCGTGACCCCTCTTCCCCTTTTTATAAGCAGAAAAGAGCCGGGAACAAGCTACCCAAGCTGTGAGTCATGAAATTCAAACTTCCAAGCCGTGCCTCCACGTGGCCTCTCAAGATTGGCGCAGCGCCCCATTGCGCGCCAAGCCCACTGCCTGGTTTATGACGCGTACGAAGATCTCCTCCTGATCCCGAATCACTGTCATTTAATACGGGTGATCGCCAGCCAGCACCTCGAAAACTGGCGGGCCCAGAGTATCGCCCTTCGAAAGCGACGTCCTCCAATGGCGATCAATTGCGTATGCAACAAAGCAATCCGCATGGAAAAGAGCACCTTCTGGAAAGCTCTGACACAGCTTTATTCCCCCCACTACGCCGTATCATCAGTTCTGGTGAAATAAAAACCGAATCACCTGCGGAGCAGCAGGGCGTTGACAGAATGGTAAAAGGCGCGAAGACCTTTTCGCCCGTCGGTTCTAGCTGACCTATTATGCCTGTCGGCCCCAGCCGACCTATTTTGCCTGTCGGCCCCAGTCGACCTACATTGCCTGTCGGCCCCAACCGACCTACATTGCCTGTCGGCCCCAACCGACCTACTTTTCCTGTCGGTCCCAGCCGACCTATTTTGCCTGTCGGCTCCAGCCGACCTATTATTCTTCATCGGCCCAGGCCGACCCGGTTTGCCCATCGGACTTAGCCGGTGCGTTTCCTTCAATCTCGAGGTAAGAGTGACCAAAGGGCGTCAGTAAACCACAAGTCGCTCACAATCGAGGCGGAAACAACAACAAGGTCACACAAGGAAAACGCCTAAGTGGAAACGGAAAATCCGTTTATCAAGAAACGTCTGACTAACGTCTAAAAGATTAAATACATGAATGGCCCCTAAGGATCGGGAGCCGCACCAGCTTTGGAGGAACTCTCAGTAGCACCTACAGAAGCGCGGCTAGACTCGCCCTTCTCTGACATTTTTACCCCCTCTACGGCAGTGTGCGACCGTCCCTCAAAAACTGCAACTTCGCTGGGACCAGGGGCGGCGCCAAGTTCGGCGTCAGAAACGTCGACATATTCGTCTTCGTCCTCTTCTTCAGACTCGCCGTCATCGGGATCTTCAGCGCTCAGAAAAGAAAGGTCCCATTCCGGGTGCTCGCTGAGAATCTGCTGTTTGCACTCCTCCTTCCCATGATGGAAGGCGTCAACGCTGATAGCGTCTTGCCTCCCTCTGAGTATGGCATGCTGCGTCTTGGCCTCCGCCGTCTGTTTCTCAGCCTCAATCACCTGGGCCTTCAGGATGACGTTTTGCTCCTCGAGCTCGCTAGCCCGCGTCTCGAGCTCCGAGCTCCTATTGCGAGTGGACGCGAGCTCACCTTGAAGAGCCCGAACCTCCGACTCCATCTTCGCCATCTGAAAGATCCAAAATCAAATCAGCATTGCGAGAACCCAGTAGGGAAAAACAGAAAGGATAAAATAAGAGCGTACCTCCCCCTCTCGCTGGCCAATCTTTTGGCCATCTCCTCTGCCTCGCTCCTGGCTCTCGTCCTGTCAGCCCCTATCAGCTCAACCCTCTCCTGTAGAGTGCTGATCTTCAACTGTTTGGCTTCAACATCCCTCCGGCTTGGGATAACTCGTCGCTCACCCGAGCTATCGTCCCCTGGTCCCACCTAGCACCCTCCTTCAAATGGGCGATTTACTATCACGTTGTTTCAATTTCTCCTCCACTTCGCTGAGCATCCTCGCCAAACGCCTTCTTTCATCGTCGGCTCTCTTCCCAGCCGACTCATACTTTCGCCGTGTTCCCGCCGCATCGCCGCCACCTCCGCGGAGTGTTTTGACTCAATTCTGGCCAACTCCAAGCACGCATTGTCGTTCTTCGCCAGGAGTTCCTCTAACTCCTCCACCCTGCGCTTCTGCTTGGACACCTCAGCCAGAGCGACCTGGTGTGCCGCCCTTGCCCCCTTCAAGTTCCCGTCCATCATGTCCATGAGCTCCTCAAACTTCTCAGACACCTTCAACCACGACTGGAGCTCGGCATTATCTTTCCTGGCCTGGACACTGGCCCCTGTCGCCAAGCTTAGGCGCCAACATATCGCCCTAGAAAGAAAAACACTCTGTGACACAAAAAGTGAATACATGAAGGTCAAGTCAACCGAAGTAAAACCCGCTACTCGGGATTGACAACTTACCCGTGATGCGTAGGCCCGGTTCATCCTCATCAAAGTCATGTTGTCGATATCGGGAGAAGATGAATGCCCTCTGCCACGCCTTGCTGCCCGAACGCAGCGTCGACCAACCCCAGGTCGGCAAACTTGTCCGCTGAAGGATCTGCGCCCGGATACAAGGCCGATCTCATCATGGCAGAGAACGCCTCCTCGATACTAGCGTCCGAGCTGCCGAATGGGCCAACCCCGCCTGAAGGACCAGCCTGGGAGGCCTCCACCTGAGAGGCCTTTAGCCTCCCGGCCTCCTCTACCAAGGCCCTGGCTTGGGTTTCTTCAGATAATTCAGCCAGCCCAAGCGCCAGCCTCCCCAAAACCTTTCTCGAAGAAGCTCCCAATGCGGAGCTCCCGCCTTGCTGCGTCTCCTCCTTCGACGCCCCTCCCTCGGTCACCACCATTTGTGTCTCCGCCGCCGGGCCCTCCGAGATCCCGGCCTGTTCCACCACTTGCGTCTCCTCCGCAGGCTCCCCCGAAGCCTCAGTCTGACCTGCCTCATTGCTACCGTGCTCCCCTGCGGAGAGACCGAGAGAAAGTTCCCCCTGAACCTCCCCGGCTACGGCCGCCACTCTTCCTCTCCTGCTGGAGCCGGTGGCGATCCTGCGGGGACGGCAACCTCCTCAGCAACAATCCCCTCTTCTAAATCCGCCGCTGTTTCCTCTTTCAGGGGAGACGCGGTCGGATGAGCCATCGGAGCCTCATCTGAGCTGTCCGATATCTCCAACACGAGAGGGTCGGAGGCCATAACCGCCCTCCCCGAGCTCTCCTTCGCCCCCGGCGCTTCTGCCATGACTGCCCCGGCATCCGGCGGACTCCTCGCGGAAGCATGAGCCCTTTTTACGGGCCGGCCACTGTCCGCGCCGCTACCTTCCCCGGGACGTTTCCCTCTCTTCCTCTTGGAGAGGTTTGACAACGCCGACCTTGCAGCTATTAGAATAGAGCACACGTGCTCAGAATCAAGCACACTAATCGAAAAAGATACACGGCACGAAAGAGACTCACCTTGCGGGTCCAGGGGGCTGAGCCCGACTGCGAAGAGGGCCCCCTCTGATAGCAGGTCGTTAGCCGAAAACACCTGCCCATTGCGGAGGACGTCCAAGTCCTTCTCCTCCTGCGCCGACAAAGCCGGATGTGTCTCCGCATCCCTTGCAACATCCCTCCATCGCCGGGGGAAATCGGAACCGACATTCCCCTCCGCGATAACAAACCGGCTCTTCCACCCCTTGATGGAAGAGGGCTTATCCGCGATAACGTTGAAGGATCTCTGGGGTCTGATATAGGGCCACTCCGACTTCCTCCCTGGAATCAGGTGGTAACAAGTGCGGAAAAGGGGAAGAGTGGCTACGATCCGAATCTGGTGGCACATCGAGATGAATCCGATGATATTCCGCCAACTGTTCGGGGCCACCATTGGCGGGCTGATATTGTAATAGGTCATGATCTCCTTCACCAGGGGGTGGAGAGGAAAACAAAGACCCGCCTTCAGACTATCCTCGTAGATGAAGACCCCGGACTCTAGATCCCGGGTAACTCTATCATCGGGCTCCGGCACCCGTAGGACGACGTCCAAGGGCAAGCCATATCGCTGATGAATCCTCCCCAGGTCCTCGGCAACGATCTCGGAGGCCACATCGTCGGGGCTCATCGCCATTGAAAGGGGTACCAAACGAAAACAATAAGCATCGAGGAAGATGAAGGCCAGAACCCTTTTTGAAAGCAAAACGAGAAGATGCCGAGCGCACGCGCACACATATATATACGCAGTATGGTCGTCACTTCGCTTCTCCGCCAAGAAAGCCGCCCTGAAGAGGCGGGGCGTCCCATCCCAGGCGTCCGGAATCGCCTCGATAAACACCCGATCGATCGGGTTTCAAAGCATGGCGCGATCTTAACCGTCACTTGTAGAGGAGCCTTAGCCCCGAAGGCTGGGTGGCCCCATCGCATTAATTAGGGCATCATTGCGCGAGCTGTCCAAGCCAAGACGTCCCATCTGGAACGCACCATTCGAACTTGTACTCCCTATGCTCGAACCTACGCTTCGAACTAGGGAGTGGAGGGCATGTGTTGAGGGGTAAAATCGTCATTATGTTAATATCCGTGCGAGGTGGTTAAGGCTAACCTCCTCCCTTCGTCCCATCCGGGCTTCCGTGACTCGGCTCCCTCCGGGCTTCCGTAGCTCGGCTCCCTCCGGGCTTCCATAGCTCGGCTTCTCCGGGCTTCCATAGCTCGGCCCCCTCCGGGCTTCCGTAGCTCGGCCCCTCCGGGCTTCCGTGGCTCGGCTCCCTCCGGGTTTCCATAGCTCGGCCCCCTCCGGGCTTCCGTAGCTCGGCCCCTCCGGGCTTCCATAGCTCGGCTTCTCCGGGCTTCCATAGCTCGGCCCCCTCCGAGCTTTCGTAGCTCGGCCCCTCCGGGCTTCCGTGGCTCGGCTCCCTCCGGGCTTCCATAGCTCGGCCCCCTCCGGGCTTCTGTAGCTCGGCCCCTCCGGGCTTCCGTGGCTCGGCTCCCTCCGGGCTTCCGTAGCTCGGCTTCTCCGGGCTTCCATAGCTCGGCTCCCTCCGGGCTTCTCTAGCTCGGCCCTTCCGGGCTTCCGTAGCTCGGCTTCTCCGGGCTTCCATAGCTCGGCTCCCTCCGGGCTTCCATAGCTCGGCTCCCTCCGGGCTTCTCTAGCTCGGCCCTTCCGGGCCTCCGTAGCTCGGCTTCATTTGCGATCCGAAACCTAACACTTACCTCCGCGGAACCTGAGGCGGGAGAGCCCAAGCCTATCGAAACGGCATCCTAGACAAGGAATCATATCGGGACGTGGCCTAAAGCCTATCATAACGCCCCAGGCCTACTCAACCAGATCTCGAGGCCTCAAGGAGCTCTCCCAGCCGTCAATCTCTGAACAAACAAGATGCGGATTCTAACGGCCCTACAACGGCCTGATTCTGTCCGTCTCCGTATCGTAACAACCTCCGAACCTTCCAGAAGGCGCTCAAGACCCAAACGACAGTCTATAAATATCAGTCTCACAAATTCTCCCAGGTACGAACTCTGTACGCACACTTGCGCGCTTGCGCCCCCACTCTCACTCTCCTCTCTCCCGGCAGCTCGTCGGTGCTCCCGCCCTCCCCACTGTCTGGTTGATCGTCGATTTCTTCTCCACTGATTTGAGCGTCGGAGGGTCTTACGCGGAGGACCACCCCCAACGTCCCTCCGTGTGTGGGCTTCTTTTTTGCAGGTCCACCGCACCCTTCTCCCTGGAGATCGACCGTGCCTGAGTCGGAGGACGGATCCCGACGGCAACAGATAGAAAATGATAAAATATTTTATGAATTGATTTCAATTTTTTATTATTTTAGAGTCATATTTTTTTTAAAAAAATACTTTATTTTCAACTAGCAAATGTATTTTTATATTTCACATGTTATTCTATCAACGCGCAAATCAGACGTTGGAACGAGATTCCTCGCATAGTTTTCAGCGGTTGTGATCGTTTCGCTGCAACAAACCTGTGGAAGTTGTCTCGCTGCATGAAAGCGGTGGTTGATGAACACCCATTTGAACCGTTGGACGTAAACTTCACTCTTTTTGTGATTACGACCCAGCGGTAGACTCCGTCACGCAAGGATCCGTGGTTTTGATGTAGCATTTTGTCGCGTCTTCTTCGAGAACCGATCAATGTTTTGAGAACCGAATCCAACAACGAAACCGGCTTAAATCACGGATCAATCAAATCGCTCTTTCATCTCCTCTGCAGGTCTTTTGGATCTGAAATTTCGGGACCACAGTTTACTTAGTGCAACAACCGTTAAGGCTCTGCCCAAGTATGGAAGCATCTGAATAGGGCTATGACTTCCTCTGAATGGCTTCAACATTTTCCTCGTGCTACCACCACTTATCTTCCGCGGATTGCTTCAGACCATTGCCCTTTACTTATATCTACTGAGCCGTCCGTTATCTGTTGGGGACCGTTTCGATTTGAGCAGCTTTGGACTTGCTATCCTTCTGCTCGAACTCTGATTCATCAGGTCTGGCGTTTGGCGGTCAGAGGGAGCTCTACCTATCGGTTATCACGACGTCTGGATCTTGCGAAGCGACGACTCAGAAGATGGCATGGTAGGGAGGTGGGGGACCTGCAGCTGCGGGTGCAGTCTGTTGAAGCTGATATTTCTTATCTTCAGTCTAAGGAGGATCGGGATGGTGGTCTCTCTTCCATTGATCTTCAGTCTCTCAGGCAGAGTTTGACCTTGCATCACAGGTTACTTGGCCAGCAGGAGATTTTTTGGCGCCAGCGATCTCGGATCCAGTGGCTTCAGGAGGGTGACCGAAATACCAGATTCTTTCACCAGGCTACTTTGGTTCATCATGCAGCCAACCGGATTCGCCGTATTAGCGATGAGGACGGACATATCGTTGAGGATGATGATGCTGTTCGGGAGCATATATCTCGATTTTTTCAGACCCGATGGTCGGAGCAGGTCGACGGAGGATCTCCTTGCTCTCCTGTCTCGCAGTCTGCTACGGTTACTGATGCTGATAACGGTAATCTTACGATGGATGTGTCTGCGGAGGAGATTCGATCAGCGGTTTGGGCTTTGGGGCCCGATAAGGCTCCAGGACCATATGGCTTTTCGCCTTTTTTCTTTCGGTACTATTGGGATATTGTCAGGCAGGATGTTGTTTCAGCTATCCAGTCTGTGTTCTCTTTGAGATCCATACCTCGGGACTGGCAACGAACATACATTGCCCTTATCCCTAAGCGTTCGGATGCTCTGCTCCCCCAGCACTATCGACCCATTAGCCTATGCACGACCTTATACAAAGTTTGTGCTCATATTTTGGTCACTCGGATGCAGGGTATCATACCGCGGCTGATCTCTCCTGAGCAAGGGGCTTTCATCCGGAGTCGCAGTATTACTGATAATGCCCTTATTGCTCAGGAATTCATGTTTGATCTTCAGCGGGGGCGGGCAAACACAGATTAATAGCTGTGAAGTTGGATATGGAAAGAGCTTATGATCGGATCAGCTGGACATTTCTCAGACAGACGCTTCAGGACTTTGGCTTTGCTGATCTCTTCATTCAGTGGATTATGGCTTGTGTTCAGTGGCCTACCTTCTCTATCCTGATCAACGGTAGCCCGACCAGCTTCTTTCCCTCTGCTATGGGTCTTCGCCAGGGATGCCCCCTCTCTTCCTTTTTGTTTATCCTATGTGCTGATGATCTCTCCCGCAGTTTTTCTCAGGCTGTTGGCGAGCGTCAGTTACAGCCGTACATGCTTGGGCCCGATGGTCTCCCTCTCTCACACCTGCTCTTTGCGGATGACTGTATCCTGCTTAGCCCTGCTACTGTTCAGAATGCGACGGCCTGCTCAGCTATTCTGCAGTCCTATTGTCAGGCTTCTGGCCAGCTTATTAATGTGCAGAAATCTACCCTATGTTTTAGCCCGTCTACGCCTCACTGCCATCGTGCTGCCATCTCCCAGTTATTTGGGATTTCGACGACTTCTGACCATATGACTTATCTTGGGATCCCTATTACCGGGCGGAGTCCTCGTCAGCACGACTTTCAGATCCTCGAGCGATGGATTACTGATAGATTGGACAGATGGCAGGTTTCTGGCCTTTCCATGATGGGGCGTGTTACTCTACTCCGATCTATTCTTACCTCACTCCCTTTATATACGTTGTCCAATGCTCTGATCCCCATCTCTTGCCTTCGTCGGATAGAGCGTCGGTTTCGTGCTTTCTTATGGGGATTGACGCAGGGAGGTCACGGCCTTCATCTTCTGTCTTGGGAGATGGTTTGTTTGCCTATTCGTGAGGGCGGATTGGGGATTCAGTCTTTGGTGGCCCGCAGATAGGTCCTTATTACTCGGCATGCCACCAGATTTCTCCTGGAACCTCATTGCTTTTGGAGCTCTGTTATACGTGGCAGATATGGAGGATGGACTTCTGAGACGGTCTCCCGTATCCCACGTGGTTGTTCCTTCATGTGGAGAGCTATCTGCCAGGTTGCCCCCACCATTATGTCTGACATTCATTGTATGGTTGGGGATGGGAGATCTATAAATGTTACTCATGACTCCTGGATAGCGGACCTTCCATTTTCGCGGTGGCCGACTTTCCTAAGCTCTGAGGTTGGACCTTTGATGTCTGTTTCTGCTCTGATTAGTCAGCATACTAAAGCTTGGCATGTTCCCACGGTGTCACGGTTTTTTGGAGGCGAGCTAGTGCAAACGGATCCTTGCTACCCCGCTTGTCTCCTCTGCTGCTTCTGATACCAGACTCTGGCGTGGCTCCTGCCTTCCTCGTGCTTCTACTAGAGATCTGATTGATCGCATCTGCCCTCGGTCTACGGGTCTTGATGATGTGGTTTGGATCTGGCGCTTGCCCTGTCACCCTAGGATCCAGCTTTTTTTATGGAAATTAAGGTGGGATCGCCTTCCTACTTGTTCACTTCTGGCTGGGCGTGGCCTCAACATTAGCCCACTCTGCCCGATATGTGGGCTCCAGGATGAGGCGGTTGAGCATGCCTTATTTACCTGTTCCTATGCCTCCCAGATTTGGTTGCATCTTCCATACAGTCCTTGGACGACGGAGGAGGGTCTCGGCCGACAGATTCTATTGCATGATATTCACACAGCTGTCCAGAGCGGCCGATGCTTTCAGGGTGTGTATCTCGCTTATCTGGCTCATCAGATATGGTTGACCCGTAATCAGATCGTCTTTGCTGAGCGTACGGCCTTAACACAGACTATTATCCGCACTGCCAGCTTCCTTGCTACGGAATATCTCCGCTCTGTTGTGGATAGTCACTCTGACAGACTGGGCATCTGGGACTCCCCTGCTGCTTCGGCAGCACACCGTACTACGGTCTTCATTGCTTGGGAGCCCCCACCACCTGGTTATGTCAAAGTTAATTTTGATGGTTCTGTAACGGGTCGCATTGCTGGATCTGGATTTATTATCAGGGAGCCTGAGGGTGAGCTGCTAGCGGCTGGCGGGCATGGTTCTCTTGATATTTCGGTTCCCATGGCAGAGTTGCAGGCTGCATGGGCTGGTATAACCTACGCTGTTCGCATTTTGCATTCGCGCCGGGTGGTTATTGAGGGAGATTCTATTACGGTGATTGGTGGATTCGACGGCCTCTTGATCTTTGTCCCTCCTTCAACCCTTTGATAAGTGATATATGGGATATGCTTCAGTACTGCTATGATCCTCTGATTCGACATGTCTACAGGGAAGCTAACGCTGCAGCTCATTGGGTTGCCTCGGCTGTAGCTCACCATTCTGGTCAGTGGGAATGGCACCCTAGTGACCCTTATCCGATTATTCTGGAGCAAATTTTCTATTCCGATATTTTGGGGTTGACTCATCCCAGAGTGGTGTGATCGCCCGCTTGTAATAAAAAATAAATAAATAAATCGATTTAACTGAAGCAAATAATTTTATAATTAAATTTTAATTTAATAATATAAATCAAATAAATATAAATATAATTTAAATAAAAATTTAAAAATTAAATTGAATCGATTGAAATTGAGTTAGTTCAACATATTTTTTTTAATTTTTTATAATATAAAAATTAATTTTAATAATAAAATTAGATCAAATTGATAATCGATTTTTGATTGGATCAACTGGATCGATCCGATTCAGTTTCCAAAACATTGAAAGACCTATTAATTTCCTCTCTCATATACTTGGGAAGCACATTTAATGAATTATCTTTTGATGACCGGCTGAAATTCTCGTGTGCGCGTGTACTTCAATTGTTACATTTTAATTTTTTATATTTTAAAAGAAATTACACTTCTGATGCTTCATTGCATTAAGCCAATAAAATTGATGAAATGATTTTTTTTTTTTAAGTCTAACACGTATATGAGTTGATAGACACAATGGCATCACAGTACGTATTTTGATTGATTAAATGTAATATTTTTTAAATATAATAATTTAGATTGTATAATTAAAGATAATAAATTATATATTTAATTTTAAATTTTAAAAAATATATTAAAAAGTTATAAATTAATTTTTAACTTTGATTTTTTTAATCTTTATTATTAAATAGAATAACATTGTAAGAAACTCATCTGCATAACATTGATATAGTTAAAGCTGGGCTGATATAACATCTTACTTAATGTTCTATACCATCGTTTACTTGGGCTGATATACATCTTACTTAATGTTCTATACCATCGTTTACGTGCCCTCAACCTCATCCACGCCAACTACGAAAAAAAAACGTCTATTGAAAAAAATGAGAGAGAGAAGAGAAAAAAGAAAAAGGAAAAAAGAGAAATGCCTGAGGGGGGAAGGGAAAGGAGAGAGAAGGGAGAGAAGCATGCACGAAGGAAAGAAGAAAGGAAAAAGAAAAAAAAGGTTAGGAAAGAAAGGATCAAGAAGAAAAGAAAGGATTGCGCAAGATGTGAAGAGAAAGAAAAAAAAAGTACATACTACTTTAATCCATGTAAGTTAATCAAGTCAATAAAATTTTTATGATATTTTTTATTTAATTTTAAAAACTAAAATAAAATAAAAAATAAATTTTATAATTAATTTTGTAACTTTTTAAAATTTAAAATTAAAGTAATACATTTTACTAAGTTTGAAGATTAAAAAATATAGTTTAGTTATTAAAAATTTATGAGTAAAAATAAAGTTTGAAGGAATGTTTGAGGACTAAAAGCTATACTTTCATCTTAAAAAAAAAAAAAAAGTGTTTAATATCCAATGACTAACTTTGTAGGATAAAAGAGGATGCAAGTGTATGAATCTTATTGGAATTCTACGAACCATTTAAAAAAAGTTGCTCATATAACTTTTAATCCAGAACCTAAAAAGCCAAGCCTGACAAAAATCCTGGTGTGGCGTGACGAAGGATCCATCAAAGCTCTTTAGATGCCGTACTCATCCACTTTGGTGAGAATTTTGAGCATTTCAATAACCAAAATGAGAATCGAACACGGCATCGAAGAAGGTGCTGCCATTGGAAAGGATTCCTTTAATTAAGTCCTGATCTTGTCGCTATCTAAACAGAGGCATGATCACATGCTGGTGTGCTGCTTGCGATCACTCCATCACAGGGATGAAGTCCAGGTTACAGCTTATGGTATTTGACTCCATATTCAAAGCCACTACAATTAGATTAATTAGTTTCTTTCCACATGTGCTCGTATGAAGTACTACTTAAAAGCTCATAGTCCATACCATTGCCCTTTGTTTATAATCTTGCCGACACTAATTGCATCACCAAGAAACCAGCTTCCCTGAACTGGTCCACAACAACCACATCCATCCCATAAGCATCAAATCATTCCATTGTGTTAAAACAAATGATGAAAACATAGCGACAACACAGGATAAGGGCAGTGGCAAGACCTTGGCATCAACATTGATTCAACTATAACCACTTGGTCACCAAAGCCCAGGAGTCATGAACAATTCCAACTGCCAAGGTGAGTGTATTTGATTCCTGGACTTTCTAATTAGATCAAGTTCCTTTTGTCATGGAAAAAGGCTTGCTGTACTGCCTTTTTAGTACAGTAAATATATATCGATTGTGTGGATTAATAGTTTGCACATATTAATATGCCTGATAAAATTTATTAAGTTATTATACATGTATTAATGTATATAAATGATCAGTTTATATGATCAATATTTCTGCTACATCGAAAAGCGATACGAAAAGATTTTTTCTTCGTTATGTTACTATCAATATCCTCGGTCCTATTGTTTGTGGTGGGCCAAGCCCTCCACCAACTCCTCTTATCCCTTAGCTTTTTCTCAGTGCGGGTGAGCTGTCATCAGTTTCAGCCATCAGCAGTCATATCAAACATTTGGCACTCGTGAAGACAGCATCCTCTGACAATATAATTATGTCTAACATAAATGCCTTCTTCCAAGTACTTCACCACGCACAAAAATCTGAGAGATTTTGAGGGCCATGCGCGTGGATATACGTTGAATCTCATCTGCCTACTTAGTGTTCTTTGTTCACATGAATGCTTATGAACTGTGCACTTTGAAGTACTACAATCATTACCAAAGTTTTCTGCAATCATACAGTGTCAGCAAGGAGTACGGCTCTAAGTCAAGAAAGCCCCATGAAATTATATAAGGTAGTTCTACCGATACTTATCACTTTGAGGTCAATCTTCGGACAATCGGTTTTGAACAAAAGACCACTTTAGGCAGAAAGAGAAACATGTCATGATATCAAGAACAATTGGTTTAAGTTCATGCAATTCCTCCACACTTCATGTTTTTATTTTAGATTTGTAAGCTTTGTAGCCAATCCATGTGAACCCATGGAAAGTCTCTCTGCCCCTCTATACTCTATGACTGTTTTCTGTTTCTCCTCGCCTGGAGTCCTAGTTTGAATACTTATTAAACCATGTGGATGCTAGCTTCTTAGCCATCTAATCCTTGACCCATTAGTGAAATCCAAACTAGAAGTCATACAATGCAAAAAGATGTACCAAATACTCTTAACACTTCTGTCACTGAAATACACTTTTACTAAGTTCACCTGCACACCAACCCCCACTTATTAAATCAGAAACAATCAGGATGTGAGTGCTTGTAGTTTCAGGGGATCATCATGTGTGCTAGTTTGGACATTGACCATTACCATTCATATGTTAGGTCTTGCAGCATAAATGTGGGTGGACTCGGGGGGCAGCCAATGTCACAGAGTCTTGAGGCAATAAGGGAGAGCAAAATGGCAAGGGGAAAAGCTGGGAAGATGAGAGCACGCACCTCAAAATAAAATGAAAGAAGTTGACTTTAGGATGAGTGAATGGCTTGTCCTTTAGGCCTATATAAACCCCACCAACAGCTGCCCATTAGACTGGCATAACAGGGCGGCAGGCTTTAGTTGGATCAGGGGAGGTTCCTTGCACATGATGGGCCACAGGAAGCCTTTGCTTCAGCTCTTGGCTCTGCTCTTCTTGTCATGCCTTCTTCTTCCTTTGGGTGCTGTACCTCTATCTAGTAATGTCTCATGTTCTTTTACTTCATGAATTTTTCAGTAAAGAAGAAGAAGAGGGATTTGCTATGTTGTTTGATAGATTGAAGCCTGTGTTGGTCTCTCTGTGCGTAGAAGTAATGGTACTTCCTATTGGGTTTGTTTTGCA
>UESW01002500.1:165050-186769 GCA_900491605.1 Calamus simplicifolius | reverse complement strand
AAAAGTCAAGAGCATCTTCCAAGTTGTTGCCATTGATCCACCTTACGCTGAGATAGAGATATGGAAGAATGGATTATTATCCTTAATTATGTCAGCAGCTTGAGTCCACAGTTCACGTGTTAGCTTGCTGACCAACACCGGCATCTAATATTTTTTGACAGGCGTAATTAGCTTCTATGGCGCCCATCTGAAAGAATGCATTGTTATACAATAGAACTGCTTAAATAACTACGTACTTAAGGTCAAAGAGGATTGTGACTATATCAAATGGGATCATTAATCAAGAAGCATTTAACTAATACATAGTAGTCCATGTGAGATTACTTCTAGAGCAAATCATAACTGGACCAATCTTCTTCATTAAGTGCGCAAACTTTTCTAACCATGTTAATTTGTTGCAACTACACTTTGATCACAAAATGTTTGAAGAAAAAAAAATCTCGAGAAAACTAAATTCAGCATTGGAATAGATATGGTTTGAATGAGTAACACGCCCATGCCTATGTTTCTTGGTGCAGGTAATGGCCAGAAAAGAGAGGATGATGCAAGAGAAATGGCCAGGATGGACATGGAAAGTGATTATCCGGGATCGGTGCAAACAATCGCCATGATCTAGGAGTCCTGGAAGAGCCTGAGCCACGGCTGCCACCATTCTCTAGTGGAGAAGAAGCCATAGAAGTGAAGGTGTTAGTGATTCTAGCAAAGTAGCTCAAATTATGGTTACATGTAGCATGCTCCACTGGTCTTGTATCATATGTCAACCTTTATAAGAGTACGTAAACAAGGATTGATTTAAACATTTATTAGCTTTATTTTTCCTTGCTGAGAAAAATTATTAGCTTTCTAAGTGATTAAAGATTTTCCTGCTTTGGTTATAAGAAGAATAAATGGCCACTGAATCTCTGCTTCTTTGCTCAAAAATTGCTTGTAGGACCACTGACTTAATTTGATGGCCCTGTCAGAAAATGTTATGATGCAACACATTGTTGGATGCATGCATTCCGCTTGATATTAATAATAATTTTCTGCAAAATATCTGTGATGTTAAAAAGAAAAAGAAAAATAAATGTCATGAACGTATATTTTCATAAAATTGCCGTACATTTTTGCAATCAAGCTTTCAAGCATCTGTTCCAGAACTCATTATACTGTTATCTCGAAGAATGATGACCGATGACGCTCGATCACCCTTCTGGATGTTGAGAACGGAGGCTCTTCTTTTTCATCGGATCGCTTGCAAGGAAGTTCCAGGACCGAAGAGGGTTCTCCGGTGGGACCCTTCGATGCCCAAGTTAGTGACAAAGGTCACAGCAGAGAGGAGCTCAAGAGAGCTCTTGAGGAGGGAGAGGTCTCAGAAGGATCAGGTAGTTCCTTGAGAGTTAGGGCATCGAGTGTGTAAAATATGCGTTATAATGCCTTACCCGATTCCCGACGTAGTTTACCCTTTTATAGGGGGTGACGCTGGCGCGATCACGTGGGTCCGCGTCCCATCAACCGGCGGAGCCGTTGGATTGTCGGATCTGGCGCTATCAGGCAGCGCATGTTGGCGCTGCGGCGCGCATCGGCGCTGTCAGGCGGCGCGCATCGGGCGCTGTCGGGCGGCGCACGACAGAGGAACGGATTTTTGAATTGCTGGGGCTGATCTGGCGGGAACCGGGGGTCCCGTCTTGTTGGGGCCGAACTGGGTCGACCTGAGATGGCTGGGGCCCACCTCGCCGGCAAGGCCGTGCCGGGGTGGGGTCGAATCGGCGGGCCTGGAGACGATGGGCCGAGTCGGGCTGGCATGGGACGGCCTTGGCCGACTCGGCGAAACTGGAGACGCTGGGGCCGAGTCGGACCGGCCTGGGATGGCCTTGGCCGACTCGGCGGGACTAGAGACGCTGGTGCCGAGTCGGGCCGGTCGGGGACGGCCTTGGCCGACTCGGCGGGACTGGAGACGCCGGTGCCGAGTCGGGCCGGCCGGGGACGGCCTTGGCCGATTCGGCGGGACTGGAGACGCCGGTGTTGAGTCGGGCCGGCCTGGGACGGCCTTGGCCGACTCAGTGGGACTGGAGACACCGGGGCCGAGTCGGGCCGGCCTGGGATGGCCTTGGCCGACTCGGCGGAACTGGAGACGCCGGGGCCAAGTCGGGCCGGCCTGGGATGGCCTTGGCCGACTCGGCGGGACTGGAGACGCCGGGGACGAGTCGGGCCGGCCTGGGATGGCCTTGGCCGACTCGGCGGAACTGGAGACACCGGGGCCGAGTCGGCCCCGGCCTGGGATGGCCTTGGCCGACTCGGCGGGACTGGAGACGCCGGGGACGAGTCGGGCCAACCTGGGATGGCCTTGGCCGATTTGGCGAGACTGAAGACGCCGGGGCCGAGTCGGGCCGGCCTGGGATCGCCTTGTCTGATTCGGCGGAACTGGAGACGCCGGGGCCGAGTTGGGCTGGCCTGGGATGGCCTTGGCCGACTCGGTGGGACTGAAGACGCCAGGGCCGAGTTGGGCCGGCCTGGGATGGCCTTGGCCGACTCGGCGGGACTGGAGACGCCGGGGCCTAGTCGGGCCGGCCGTGAACGGCCTTGGCCAACTCAGCGGGATAGGAGTCGCCGGAGCCGAGTTGCCTGGAGAAGTAGGGGTCGCCTGGCGTGGAGACGCCGGGTCCGGCTAGCTTGGAGAAGTAGGGGCCGCCTGGCGTGGAGACGCCAGGGCTGGCTAGGTTGGAGAGTCCATGGCCGGTCAGTAGTGTGCCGGGGCCGGCCAGCTTGGAGACATCGTGGCCGGTGCTGGGGCCGGCTAGTTTGGAGAGGCCATGGCCGGTCAGCAGTGTGCCGGGGCCGGCCAGCTTGGAGACGTCGTGGCCGTGCTGGGGCCGGCTAGTTTGGAGAGGTCGGCCTTTGGCGGGCGTTGGCCTTTGATGTGCCGGCCTCAGGTGCTGGCGCTGGAGCCTGTCGGCCTTTGGCCAGTGCTGGAAGCCGACGCTGGAGGCCGACGCCGGAAGCCGACGCTGGAGCTGATGCTGAGCCCATCGGCCTTTGGCTAGCGCTGGAAGCCGATGCTAGAGGCCGACGCTGGAAGCCGACGCTGAGCTGACGCTGAGCCCGTCGACCTTTGGCTAGCGCTAGAAGCCAACGCTGGAGGCCGACGCCGGAGCCGACGCTGAGCTGACGCTGGGCCCGTCGGCCTTTGGCTAGCGCCGGAAGCTGACGCTGGAGGCCATCGCTGGAGGCCGTCGCTGGAGTGTTAGAATCCGGGCCTTTGGGGTCGTCCAAAAATTTCGTTTTTCATGGGTCAACTGGTCCCATCAAATGCCCCCCACACTCCTTGAGCTTGCGTGCCCCGCATCGGCTAATCGAAAGGAGTGTAGGATTTTTACCCTTGTACCTTGCGCTGCCTTGGATGGATGTCTGCGTGCTTTCTTTGGCCAGCCGAGGGTGGCCAGTAATCCTTCCCCAGCGCGGGGACCGGGAGTGAACCCCGGAGGGTGACCTGAGAGCGGGGTGTCGTCAGGTCCTTTTGAACCGGCCTGGGGGTTTTTGTTCCGCCCAAGTGGCGACTCAGCCGGGTACGGAGCCTTTAGGGTCTTAACCAACTCGGGGGCACGCCGTGCCAGGGCCGAGTGGTGTCCGTGGGCCGTGATGCCAGTGAGCTCCTTTTGAACCAGCCTGGGGGTTTGTGTTCCGCCCAAGTGGCGACTCAGCCGGGTACGGAGCCTTTAGGGTCTTAACCAACTCGGGGGCACCGCCGTGCCGGGGCCGAGTAGTGTCCCGTGGGCCGCGATGCCAGTGAGCTCCTTTTGAACCAGCCTGGGGGTTTGTGTTCCGCCCAAGTGGTGACTCAGCCGGGTACGGAGCCTTTAGGGTCTTAACCAACTCGGGGGCACCGCCGTGCCGGGGCCGAGTGGTGTTTCATGGGCCGCGATGCCAGTGAGCTCCTTTTGAACCAGCCTGGGGGTTTGTGTTTTGCCCAAGTGGCGACTCAGCCGGGTACGGAGCCTTTAGGGTCTTAACCAACTCGAGGGCACCGCCGTGCCGGAGCCGAGTGGTGTCCCGTGGGCCGCGATGCCAGTGAGCTCCTTTTGAGAGACTTGCGCAAGGGAAGACAAACTGTGTCGCCAGAAAGGACCTTTTTCTTTATTGCTTATGCCCCTGGGGGTACATCATTGATAATATCGGCGGAGGTTGTCCGCATTCCAGGTACATGGAATGGGCTTCCCGTCAAGCTCTTCCAGTTTGTATGCCCCCCGATGGAGCGCCTCGGCGACACGGTAGGGGCCTTCCCAGTTGGGGGATAGCTTGCCCCCCTCGGTAGGCTTTGATACCTCGGCCTTTCGAAGCACCAAGTCTCCGCGGCGAAAAACCTTGGGACGAACCCGGGCGTTATAGTACTTAGCCGCTCGCTGGCGAAAGGTCGCCATGCGCAGTCTCGCCTTGTCATGCGCCTCGTCGATGAAGTCTAGGTTGGTCCGAATCAGCGCGGGGTTGTCTTCCTCACTGAAGGACTCCACCCGTGGACTGGGCAATCCGATCTCGACGGGGATGACGGCCTCGGATCCGAAGGAGAGGCTGAAAGGAGTTTCGCCGTCGGGGTTCTGGGCGTTGTGTGGTAGGCCCATATCACACTGGGGAGCTCTTCTACCCAATGCCCTTTGGAGCCGTCTAGGCGAGTCCTGAGCCCTCTGAGGATGGTGCGGTTCATGACCTCAGCCTCCCCGTTGGTCTGGGGGTGGCCGACGGAGGTGAATCGGTGACGAATGCCCAGCTCCTCGCAGAAGGTCTTGAACGCCTCGTTGTTGAACTGGCGACCGTTGTCCGTGACGAGGGTGTGAGGCAAGCCAAAGCGGCATATGATCGACTTCCAGAAGAAAGTCTTAACTTTGCTCTCCGTGATTTTGGCCAACGCCTCGACCTCGACCCACTTGGTGAAATAGTCGATGGCGACAAGCAAGAATCTCCGCTGTCCTGAAGCTGGGGGGAACGGTCCAAGGATGTCCATCCCCCACTGGGCGAAGGGCCACGGAGCCGAGAGTGGGCTCAGCGGGGCAGGTGGCTGACGCTGGATGTGCGCGTGGCGCTGGCAGCCGTCGCACCTTTGAACTAGCTTGGCCGCGTCCTCCTTCATAGTGAGCCAGAAGTACCCCTGACGGAGAGCCTTCTGGGCCAAGGATCTGCCCCCAGATGATTCCCGCAAATGCCCTCGTGGATTTCTCTGAGGATGTAGTCGGCGTCGGCGGGGCCTACGCACTTAAGCAACGGGTAGGAAAATGACCTTCTGTATAGGCGCCCGTCGAGGAGGATGAACTTGGAGGCCCTCCACTTGAGCAATCTGGCTTCGTTGCGGTCGTCAGGGAGGGTGCCGTCGGTGAGGTAGCGGACATAGGCGTCCATCCATGTAGGTTCCGGGGTGAGCGGGAGGACCTCCTCCCCGCCCTCTACACTGGGCCTTTCTAGATATTCGATGTAGGCGTCCCTTGTCAGGCCGTCGGCGGAGGTAGCCAGTCGAGAGAGGATGTCCGCCTTTGCGTTTTCGCTCCGGGGGATGTAGCTGATGCTGAAGTAAGGCAGCGAGGAGGTCAAGAGTTGAACCTTTTTCAGATATTGCGCCATAACGGGGTCGCGCGCCTCATACTCTCCGTTGATTTGCCCGGAGACGAGTTGCGAGTCCGTGTAGGCTCTGAGGTGCTTGCTCCAACCTCCTGGGCTAGTCTTAACCCGGCCAGGAGGGCTTCGTACTCCGCCTGGTTGTTGGTGGCTTCAAAAAGAAATCTCAGGGCGCATTCGGCTCTTTCTCCTTCCGGCCCGACAAGAATGAGGCCGGCTCCACTTCCTTGAGAATTCGATGCGCCGTCCACGTGGAGGATCCAGGTCTTTCCATCGTCCCTCGGCTCGGGCTTGGGCTGCTCCCGGGGACCTCCTTGGGATCCTCTTCCGCCCAAGTGCACTCGACCAGGAAGTCGGCCAGGACCTGGGACTTCAAGGCCGGTCGTGCTTGGAAAGAGATGTCGAACTCCCCCAGTTTGATGGCCCATTTGGCGAGTCGACCCGAAGTATCCGGACGGGCCAGGATGGCTCGGAGAGGTTGGTCCGTGAGCACCACGATGGGATGGGCTTGGAAATACGGGCGAAGACGCCGGGCGGAAACTATCAAGGCGAAAATGACTTTCTCTGTTTTGGAATACCTGACCTCGGCGTCATGCAGGACCTTGCTCACGTAGTAGACTGGCCTCTGGGTTCCGTCAGCGTCAGGCGCACCAGGACTGAGCTGACGGCTTCTGAGGAGGCGGCTAAGTAAAGGAAAAGACTCTCCCCGTCTCCGGCTTGGAGAGGAGCGGTGGGGAGGACAGGAACGCCTTTAAGCCGTCGAAAGCTTCCTGGCAGTCGTCCGTCCATGTGAAACCGTTCACCTTCCGCAGGGCCTTGAAGAAAGGCAAGCACCTCTCTGCCGATCTAGAGAGGAAACGACTCAGCGCCGCTACCCTTCCAGTTAGCCGTTGCACTTCCTTTTGTTGGACGGCGGCCTCATGTCAAGTATGGCGCTGATCTTCTCTGGGTTCGCCTCGATTCCGCGCTGGGTCACCATAAAGCCCAGGAATTTACCTGCGTGACCCCAAAAGCGCACTTCTTAGGGTTCAGCTTGACTTGGAAGCGACGGAGGTTGTTAAAAGTTTCTTCCAGGTCAGAGATGTGGTCGGCGGCGCGGTGCTCTTCGTCAGCATGTCGTCCACATAGACTTCCATGTTCCGGCCGAGCTGGTCATGGAACACCTTGTTCATCAGCCGCTGATAGGTTGCTCCCGCATTCTTGAGGCCGAAAGGCATCACCTTGTAACAGTAAATGCCTTTCTCTGTCACGAAGGAGGTGTGCTCCTCGTCGCTGGGGTCCATCCTTATCTGGTTGTATCCGGAGAAGGCGTCCATGAAGCTGAGAAGCTCGTGACCAGAGGTGGAATCGACCAGCTGGTCAATTCTTGGCAAGGGGAAGCTGTCCTTTGGGCACGCCTTGTTGAGGTCAGTGAAGTCTATGCATATCCTCCAGCTCCCGTTTGCCTTGCGCACCATGACTACGTTGGCCAGCCAGCTTGGGTAATGCGCCTCCGGATGTGGCCGGCGCTGATCAACTTGTGGACTTCTTCATCAATCGACCTTTGTCGGTCGGGGGCAAAGCTCCTCTTCTTTTGACGGATTGGACGGTGGTGTGGGTCGATGTTAAGTTTGTGGGTGATGACTTCCGGAGAGATGCCGGGCATGTCGGACGCTGACCAGGCGAATACGTCCGAGTTAGCCCGCAGGAAAGCTAAGAGGCGCTCCCGGTCCTCCAAGGGAAGGAGTCCGCCCACACGGACGGTCCTTGTTGGGTCATCGCTGAGAGGGAAAGTCAGGAGGTGCTCGGCGGGCTCCCCTCCTTTGCGGAATCTCTAGGGTCAGACGCCTCCAGGGCCGGGTCGGCCTCCAGAGGGCTCGACGCCGCATGGTAGCAAGGTAAGACCGGGCTTATCTCCCCACGCATTTCTCCAACTCCCTCGCTGGTGGGGAACTGCACCAATAAACGTCGGGTGGAGATAACCGCATCCAAAAGATTCAGGCCGGGATGCCCAAGAATGGCGTTGTATGCCAAAGGACCCTCACAACCAGGAATTTCATGATCACGGTGCTTTGGCATGGCGGGGTTCCGGCCATCACGGGCAAGGATATTTCGCCCTCGACCCTCACAGAATCTCCGGTGAATCCAACTAGCGGGGTCGCCATGGGCTGAAGGGAGTCAACAGATAAACCCATTCGAACAAAGGCGTCGTAAGTAAGGATGTCAGCTGAGCTGCCACTATCAACTAAAATCCTTTTTACAGGGTGTTTGGCGATCGTCATAGCGACGACTACGCCTTCATTGTTTACATTTTCCATTACAACAGTCTCCCCCCGGGGCATTACATTGTTTAGAGCATCCTCCCCCCTCGGCCGCTTGGACGCAGAGGCCGGCCCCCAGGACAGCATCCCGACGGTCCGCTCCGTGGGAGTGTTGTCGATGGTGGCTTGAGCTGGTGGAGGCCCCATGATGGCCGGCAGCGGCTGGGGCGTCTTCTGGACGTACTTGCTGAGGTAGCCCCGTTGGATGAGCTCTTCGATAGCCCATTTCAAACCGTAGCAGTTGTCGGTGTCGTGGCCGTAGTCCCGGTGGAATCGACAGTAGCGGCTTCTGTCACGGGACACACCCTTCTTCATCGGGGGAGGACGTTGAAGGTAGGGCTCGCCCTCGATCTCCATCAGGATGTGGGATCGAGGGGCAAGGAGAGGGGTGAGCTTACCCTCATCGGGGACAGGGCTCCAGCGCCGGTTGTCGGACCGGCGAGGGGGGTCAGATCGGCGATGGCGAGGAGGTCCGCTCGGCTCAGGGCGAGCGGATTTGTGGTTGGAGCCCTTCGAAGACTCCCGGCGGGTGAGGTCGGCTTCATCTGCCCGGATGTACTTCTGGGCCCGAAGGAGGAGGTCAGAGTAGGAGCTCGGGGGCTTCTTGTCCAGGGAGAAGGTGAAGCAGGACGGAAGAAGTCCCGCTTCAGCGCCATGGTGGCCACCACATCATCGAGATGGTAGACCTCGAGGGCGGCGGTTTTGAACCGGGACACAAAGTCCCGCAGGGGCTCTCCTTCCTTCTGGCGGACGGAGAAGAGGCTGTCCGCCACCCTTGGGATCCGGCGGCAGGCATCAAAGTGGGCCAGGAATGCCCTCTCCAGCTCCCGGAAGGAGTCTATGCTGTGGGGGACAGGCGTGAATGCCACGCACAGGCGGCCTTCCGCAGGGTCGCAGGGAAGGCCTTGCAGAGAAGGGCGTCTGAGGCGCCCTGGACTTGCATCATGGCCTTGTAGCTCTTGAGGTGGTCGAGAGGGTCGGTCATACCGTCGTATGGGTCCACCTAGGGGAAGCAGAACCTGGAGGGAACCGGTTCCTCCAGGATGCGGCGGGTGTAAGGAGGACGAGTGTCAAACTCTTCCTCCAGCTGGTGGTTTATCTTCCTGGCGAGCTCGTCGAGGCGCCGGTTGTACTCCTCCAGGCGCTCCTCCGCCTGGCGGTTGATCGTCGGAGCCCTCTGGGATGGCTCGGAGGAAGAAGAAGAAGAGGAAGCAGAAGATGGAGACGGGAGTCGGGACTTCCGCTGGGTTCCCCGTGATGATGTGGCTTGGGAGGAAGCTCGCTGGGGCCGTGGTCGGGGGACCATGGCCACTTGGGAGGCTCGCGGCGAGGCTTCCTGGGGGAAGCTTGACGTCGGCCGGTCCCACGGCGGGGAGAGCCTCCCCTCGCCGACATCTGGCTGGCGGGGGGAGCAGTCTGATGCTGGGTGGCCACGGACTACTGCTGCTGGAGTCCATGGACCATGGCAGTGAGGTTCTGAACTTGCTGGGAGAGGGTTGCCAGCTGCTCCGCCGTCTGGACAGCGACGTCCGGCGGCGGGCTGACAACAGGAAGGTTGGCAGCAGGGGGATTGGCCTCCTGCTGTCCAGCTGACGGGATGAGCCCAGCCGGACAGCTGACAGAGGCATCCCGAGCTCGCGTCACCACCATGGCTTCTGGGAGAAAAAGGGGACGACGGATGTAGCCTCGGGAGATCGTTCGCTACTTTTTCTCAGCGCCCCCCCTACCTGGCACGCCAATCTGATGACGCTCGATCACCCCTCCTGGACGTCGGGAACGAAGGCTCTTCTTCTTCACCGGATCGCCTGCAAAGAAGTCTCAGGATCAGAGAGGGTTCTTCGGTGGAACCCTCCGACGCCCAAGTTAGTGACAGAGGTCACAGCAGAGAAGGAGCTCGAGAGAGCTCTTGAGGAGGGAGAGGTCTCAGAAGGATCATGTAGTTCCCTTGAGAGTTAGGGCATCGAGTGTGTAAAATGTGCGTTATAATGCCTTACCTAATTTTCGACGTAGTTTACCCTTTTATAGGGGGTGACGCTGGCGCGATCACGTGGTTCCGCATCCCATCAGCCGGCAGAGCCGTTGGATTGTCGGATCTGGCACTATCAGGCGGCGCATGTTGGCACTGTGGCGCGCATCGGCGTTGTCGGGTAGCGCGCGTCAGGCGCTGTCGGGCAGCGCGCATCAGAGGAACGGATTTTTGAATTGCTGGGGCTGATCTGACGGAAACCGGGGGTCCCGTCTTGTTGGGGCCGAACTGGGTCGACCTGAGATGGCCGGGGCCCACCTCGCCGGCAAGGCCGTGCCAGGGTGGGGTCGAATCGGCGGGCCTGGAGATGATGGGCCGAGTCGGGCTGGCCTGGGACGGCCTTGGCCGACTCGGTGGAACTGGAGACAAGGTGTCGAGTCGGGCCGGCCGGGGATGGCCTTGGCCGACTCAGCGGGACTGGAGACGCCGGTGCCGAGTCGGGCCGGCCGGGGACGGCCTTGGCCGACTCGGCGGGACTGGAGACGTCGGGGCCGAGTCGGGCCGGCCTGGGATGGCCTTGGCCGACTCGGCGGAACTGGAGATGCCGGGGCCGAGTTGGGCCGGCCTGGGATGGCCTTGGCCGACTCGGCGGGACTGGAGACGCCGGGGCCGAGTCGGACCGGCCTGGGATGGCCTTGGCCGACTCGGCGGAACTGGAGATGCCGGGGTCGAGTCGGGTCGGCCTGGGATGGCCTTGGCCGACTCGGCGGGACTGGAGACGCCGGGGCCGAGTCGGGCCGACCTGGGATGGCCTTGTCCGATTCGGCGGGACTGGAGACGCCGGGGCCGAGTCGGGCAGGCCTAGGATGGCCTTGTCCGATTCGGCGAAACTGGAGACGCCGGGGCCGAGTTGGGCCAGCCTGGGATGGCCTTGGCCGACTCGGCGGGACTGGAGACGCCGGGGCCGAGTTGGGCCGGCCTGGGATGGCCTTGGCCGACTCGGCGGGACTGGAGACGCCGGGGCCTAGTCGGGCCGGCCGTGAACGGCCTTGGCCGACTCGGCGGGACAGGAGTCGCCGGGGCCGAGTTGCCTAGAGAAGTAGGGGCTGCCTGGCGTGGAGACGCCGGGGCCGGCTAGCTTGGAGAAGTAGGGGCCGCCTGGGGTGGAGACGCCGGGGCCAGCTAGCTTGGAGAGGCCATGGCCGGTCAGCAGTGTGCCGGGGTCGGCCAGCTTGGAGACGTCGTGGCCGGTGCTGGGGCCGGCTAGTTTGAAGAGGCCATGGCCGGTCAGCAGTGTGCCGGGGCCGGCCAGCTTGGAGACGTCGTGGCCGGTGCTGGGGTCGGCTAGTTTGGAGAGGCCGGCCTTTGGCGGGCGTCGGCCTTTGATGTGCCGGCCTCAGGTGCTGGCGCTGGAGCCTGTCGGCCTTTGGCCAGTGCTGGAAGCCGACGCTGGAGGCCGACGCCGGAAGCCGACGCTGGAGCTGACGCTGAGCCCGTCGGCCTTTGGCTAACGCTGGAAGCCAACGCTGGAGGCCGACGCCGGAAGCCGACGCTGAGCTGACGCTGAGCCCATCGGCCTTTGGCTAGCGCTGGAAGCTGACGCTGGAGGCCGACGCCGGAAGCCGATGCTGAGCTGACGCTGGGCCCGTCGGCCTTTGGCTAGCGCCGGAAGTCGATGCTGGAGGCCGTCGCTGGAGGCCGTCGCTGAAGTGTTAGAATCCAGACCTTTGGGGTCGTCCAAAAATTTTATTTTTCATGAGATCAACTGGCCCCATCAATGACCATATATAGGAGCAGACGATGCACTATTAATTCACTGGTTCTACTTTACTTGAGCTTGGCCATGTTGCATTAATCCTGGGCATGGATATTGTTGGCAGTAATTTCTCAGCCATTGAACCATATATTAAGAGTTTATAATTTAAAAAAATTGTTCTTTGGATTTGTTTCTCTATCTTTGT
The DNA here is from genome assembly GCA_900491605.1 of Calamus simplicifolius. NCBI lineage: Eukaryota > Viridiplantae > Streptophyta > Magnoliopsida > Arecales > Arecaceae > Calamus > Calamus simplicifolius. The sequence continues at coordinate 174,962 of UESW01002500.1, read as the reverse complement.
AGCGATCAACTTGTTAGTATTTGTTTCTGTTTTCATAAAGATTAATTCTTTGGATTTATTTAATTCTATCTTTGTGAGAAACAATCTCAGGGGTTTTGTTTTTTATCTTTGTATCAATCCAATTATAAAGGTTTATTTCCGTCCTTGTATCAACCAAATTATAATCTTATTATAAGTTTGAGGTAGAAAAATGCTTTCATAATTTTCTTCTTCCCACACGTATAAAGCTCATGCTTGATTCTATTTAGCGACCCATTCAAGCTCATAAAATTTAAGAGATTAATTTCAAACTGTTAATTATGAACCTTACTAGCTCTTCCTTGTGAGATACAACCCAGTGATTTAAAGTTATAACATGAGAAAATGATGTTTTTGAGGAAAAGATCCTTTAAGTTTCTTTCTCTATGTCATCAAAAGCAAGGGCCAGATGGCCCTACGCTAGTTGCCAACGCCATCTAGGAACCCAAATTTTATTCTTTAATATATTAAATTTGACTCACTCTAAATTGATATGATCATCTATCTATATATATAAAAAAAAATCAATGGCTAGCCATAAAATCTATTTGGATAATGATATGTTTGAAGATGATTCGCTGCACCAGTTAAATGATAAAGTCCAGCTGTTGCAACTGGCAGGAGATGCCCCAGCATCACCTCCACTCCTGGTACCGGTCCTTTCCTAGCACCTCCTGGCTTTCGTCTCCTCCCCACTCTTCGGCACCAGTCTTTTCTGATCCCTGACGCTCCTTCGGCATCGTTTGGCCAAACAAGGCCGAACGGAGCCGCTTCATTTGGTGCCTCTTTTCGGTCTGACCTATCAGATCAAACAATATGATCTTTATTCGATCAAGTAGGACCGAATAAAGGCTCTCTGTTTAGTCATGTTTGACCGAATGGTGCCGATGAAGAAACGAGTGTCAAGGAAGAAGGTGTTGGGCCGATACCGAGGAGTGGGGAGAAGACGAGGCCAGAAGGATGGTGCTGCAAAGGGAAGGAGACCGAGTAGTGGAGTGTGTGGAGAGCAACTTGAGCAGTGCAAATAAAAATTTCATTGATGAAGAGGCACTAGAGAAAAAAAAAAAAAAAAAAAAAGAGATTGTTTTCATATTGGATCCGCACATTGGATACCCTATATTGATTATATTGATCAGTCATTCATTTTCAACAAATATTTGCCTTATTTAAGTGTTAACCGTGCTAAGATTTTTGACTTTCCTACGAGTCGCGGCTTTCCGAATGCCCACCAACTCATGTCGGCGACCACGTTCACTCTCTTCTCCTCTTATTTCTTCCGTTTCTTCTGCAAAGAAGACCACTTCCAACGCCGCACGGTGGCTTCCACCATTCTCCAACGCATCGTCCTCCACTCCCCCCCTTCCTCCCCTGCCACTATCATGCACGGCTGCCGACAGCTGCCACCATCTCTGCCTCACCAAGCTACTAGTCCTACCACCACAAAAGCTTTTGTCAGCCTAAACTTTTGACCAATATTTTAAAAATTAGATCAGACATACTAATTGGCCGCAGAATGATGATTGAGGGGACTCCATCTTTGGTATTAGTTGGTTCTATCATTTATGATACGTGATATTTGGGCTATATTTTGTCATACTGAAACCATCCAAATTCAACATATCTATCAGGACTAGGTAGCTGCCCGGATGATCTTGTTGGTGGGTATAGTGTGGCAGATGGTGGCTACCTACTTGAATCAGACTGAGGCTAGAGTTATACTCTATGTTCTTAAGACAATTTCGTCCCGCAATGGTGCTCACGGTCAGTATGACGATTGTCTCCCAGGATACAACAGTCTCCTTTTGATGAAAGCAGCACTACATTTACCAAAATAATCGAACCAAGAATGCAACTCTCTTTTCAATGCACTATTGCTATACTATCCTTAGGAAAGTATGCAAATGCCTAAGAGAGTCGTCCCGCAATGGTGCTCACGGTCAGTATGACGATTGTCTCCCAGGATACAACAGTCTCCTTTTGATGAAAGCAGCACTACAATTCACCAAAATAATCGAACCAAGAATGCAACTCTCTTTTCAATGCACTATTGCTATACTATCCTTAGGAAAGTATGCAAATGCCTAAGAGAGAGGAAGAACTGAATTTGGTTCAATTCGGAATGGATAATTGGATGATTGGAATGAGAGGGTCTCTAGTCCTATTTATAGTTTTTAGATGCCCTTTGGAAGCAACCTTATGCCCTTTGGAAGCAACCTTATGCCCCTTGGAAGCAACCTTATTAATTCGAATTTTTTTGATCAGAGGATGTTTGATCGCCTACAAAGCGCCCATTGCGCCCTTCGCACACGCACACGCGGTGAGCCGAAGGAACACAAGCTTAAGGAGGAGGTTTCCATATAAGTGAACCTTCCTTCCTTGTTCTTTCCGATGTGGGACTAAATATCCCCGCAATTTTTCATTCACATACATAAGGGTTAATGGGCTTTCATGGCCCATTAGGGTTTTCATGACCTATTTTGGCCCATTACCCAACAGATCTATCATTTTGGCCCTTGAATTTGATCATCGAATGATCTATGCCTTCTGGTTCTTTCTCAAATTTTATACTCTTATATATCAGATTTAACTCACCCTAAAAAAATATGATCGCATGTTTGTACCAAAAAAAATAGATAATAAATTCAGCTTCAATTTGAAATGTTTTCGTGTTAAATACAGATATGTTTGACTTCGATCCAATTTGAATATAAATTGAATTTGGAATATGAAATTGGGTTGGAGCCATCCAGGAAAAGCTCAGATCAAAAATTAAACACACGTGTCAAACAATGCATTCATCTGAAGGCAACTATCCGCTTGGCGGTGTAGCTGACCCCAATGAGGCCCGTGACAAACAAACGTTATCGTAAGTCGAACGTATGAATGGCGCCACTACATTGAACCATCACGATCAACGGTTGTGGACATCCAATCCGGGAATCTTTGGACTAATTGATCTTTCGGCGTGATTCCCCAGGTCCGTACGGCATCAATTAACCAACAACATTGCTTCCCATCTCTCTGATGGGAAACGTCCAAATCTGGCGCTCTCTTTGACGGCGATCCATGGTCCATAATTCGTGTATCGTATTTTTATACAAAACTTGTGCTATAGATTAACATAGTAAACCTTTTCCGTTGATCTCCTCGCCTGAAACCGAAACCCTCTCTTCTATCTCTCTTCGGATCAAAAGAAAGCATGTGTTTTTGTTTTCCTTTGATAATTTTTTTTTTAATTTTGAAGATCTTTTTAAATTTATAATTTTTTTTAAAAATTTTAAGGACAAGTGAGTAAGAAAAATTTTTAGTTTTAGATTATGATTTATTTAAATTTTCTCAAGTATGCATTAGTTCTATTAGAAGATTTCTTCATGTAATTATGTTTAGCTTTTCTTGAATAATTAGGATTTCAATCCTTTCTGGCTTATCATGTTACAATAATACATTAGTTTTTTTCTTTGAAGGCTCAACCCCTTAAAAAGTAATTATCAGGAAGCCTTATCCTCTCAAAATGGTGATTTGAAGGCATGATTCTCTGGAAGCAATCATAATTATCTTAAATTCCCTATTATACCTATCATTACGATCAGGGTTCGCAACAATTGGTATAGGGTTTAGTATCAATAACTTGATATTTTTCTATCTTCCATATTATTAATAAAAATCCTTGCTTTTTATTACTACCCCAAAATATCTAGCTCCGGTAAAAAAAAAAAAATCCTTGCTTCTTGTTGCTCACCTCAAACTAGTCCAAATTTTATAAAAAAATAAAAAGACTCAATCTTATTTTTGTCTTTTCCCTATCTAAAAAAACTAATCTTCTTCTTCTTTTCACCGAATCCCCTCTTTGTCATCACCTATCTTTCTTATGAACCCTCTAACCATGCCTTCGTTGAGCGACTGAACCACCTCCTCCCACATCCATTAGAAGCATGATAGGCTCATAACTCACCTGCAAAAGAAAATCTAGTTAAAAAACAAAAGAAAAAAGAAGGGAGAAAACTAAAAAGAATGGAAAAAGAGAGAGAGAATTAAGTTCTTTATTATTTTAAAGGTTTATTTCCAAAATTGTAAAGATGTGATGGAAGAAATTTGTCGACGATAGTGGGAGAAGTGTATGAAAAGTGTTATAAAATGTTTAAGAGAACGACAAAAGTATATGTATTTGAGCTACGGAAATCTAATAAGCTGCTAATTGATATTTTGGCTGATTTGAAAAAGAAGATTATGGGTATAAGAAAAGAGAATTTTGATGAATCTTCAAGTAGCAACCAACAGATTCGACAACAAGGATTTAATCACTATAAAGAAATGGAAGGAACGATCTAATCTCGAACCTCATGCCATGAAGTTTCCTCTTTTGAAGGAGAACTCGTCAAGTTGTGCCAAACCTCCATGGTGCGTGAGTATTAATCCTAATTTGAATAACTCATTTTATAATAGGTTAACTGAAAATTTTCTGTAAGATATTTTGTTGATGGACTTAAAGAAGAAATCAAGCATGAATTCGTATGCTCCAGTCAACCAATATGACTAAAGCTATTGGATTAGCTAGGCTCAAGGAAGAACAACTGCTTGCTTTATGCAAGCAAGAAGATAACTATTCTATTACAGAGAAGCAAGTTGGTTATGAACCTATATCTAAAGAGATACACATAATTTTTGGTATTAATATGAAACCGCATGCAGCAATTGTTCCATCTTCTGATAGTATGAACTATATGAGATTTGAACCACCCAGTGAATGAGACGATCACCATAACATTTTTGCACTGGATGACCAAGATCTGCATTATTCAAGCCTACAAACTGAAGAAGTTGATGGCATATTTAAAGAAAATCAGTAGTGCTTCAGTAGCCTGTACGGGCCTTCTAATTATTTTCTTGGCACAAAATCTGCTCCTCTACAAACATGTATTAATGCAACAACTTCTTCTCAAATAGCTATCTCAAAAAATTCAACATCAGTATTTAAGCCTCATCATTACAATGAAGCCTTTAGAAGCATGACAAACTAATATGTCACAAAGCAATCATCTGTTATTGCAAGACTCTTGAATGCATGGTGATGCTGATACTATAAAATTGGATGATACTTCTGGTTTAATACAAATAACAGATTGGTTCTCACATGGATTTACTTTTGATTCTGGTTCGCAAAAGATATTGCATCATCTAATGGTGATAATGCCATATGTGAGTACTTCTACAAGTAGCAGGAGAAGTTTCTTGATTTCAACCTTAAGGATAAGGTTGATTTTAAGGAGGGTGGAATGATATGATTCCTAGTTTTGAAGATTTTTTCAAATCTATAAAATTCTTTTGATTTGAAAGATCTAGTTATTAGGAAAAACTCCTGATCTTAGACAATGATTTATTTTCTCAATTATGCATTAGTTTCATTAGAAGATTTCTTTATATAATTGTATTTAGCTCTTGTTGAATAATTAGAGTTTCAACTCTATAAATATGTAACAACCTTTGACTTATCTGGGTGAAATTATATTATTGGTCCATTTTTTTGAAGGCTTAACCCCTCGAAGTGGTTATAAGGAGGCCTAACTCTCTTAAAGCTAGAGGCATGATGCTCCCAAGGGTTCACAACATCCTCATGTATCTTCTATTTTTGTTTTTGATTTTTTTAATACAAATTTCTTTGCTATTTTCTGAGTCTTGTTTCTTAGACTTTGCCGTTGTATTGATGATAAAAATTTATTTTTATTTCATGTTATTTTTTGCATTTTTTTAATAATGTTAATCGATCTGATTTTACTTCTTGATCTATTTTTGATGTTTATCTCATCAGATTTTTTCTAAAAGGATTTTTGATTTTTGCCATTGTATGATGGTTCCATGTTAGTTTTAAATTAACTATACTTTTTCTTCTTTTTCATGAATTTTATTTTGATCAATCTTCTCGCTTTATTTTTGACATATTATACAAATTTTGTGACCATTTTTCTGATTTTTTATAAAATTTTTGCTGCAGTTTTGATGGTTTGATTCTTGTTTAAAATTGGCTCTCTTTTGTTAAAAAAAAATTAGGGACACTTCAAAGTTAATACAAAAAGATTCCTTCACTGATCTCGTTAATCAACAATTTATGTTTTTTTTTAATGAATTGTAATGGCCTGGAAGGCGAAGAAAGCGCTCTAGAAGAAATTAAAGAAAGTTAAGTTTCTTCTCAGTTGGTCATCATACATATGAATCTTCTGCCTTATTGGACTTCTAGGGCTTATGTATTTTCACATTTTGATTTAAATTTTAATCTGCAAGTCTTCAACTTATAACATTTGGAAGGAGGAGGTGCAGGGAGAATAAATATTGGATGAAAAGAACTTATGAAAGATACAGCCATTTAATTATATCAATGACAGACATTGTGAATTCAATGAAATTGAAATGCAAGGTTCGATCATTTTGTTATCTAATTTCCAAGATCAAAAGAAAAACTTTCTGATTACTCCAAGTGCAACGATGACAGGTTTTTTCAAGCAATTGGTCAAGTTAAGATGTTAAGATTTGCATCGAAGGTATTTTCTTTCCAATGCATCTATCATACTTTTTTTTCCCATTATTCAAGTTCAGTATCTTTTTATGAAATTAATTCAGTACTTCTCTTAGTTACATATAGAGAGGAGCAGGATTAGGTGTGAGGAAGTGGCTCTTTCTGTATTTGGATGTCCTATTTCTATCGGAATAGGAACTTATTCCATGTTATTCCCTCAAACAGGCAAAAAAAGTTAGTGGGCCCCATAGAAATTAGTATTCCCACAAAAGCTGGTATTCTCATTTTGCTATTCCATGGTATCCCCAGGAATAGCATGTATTCTTACTTACGTATTCTACGGGCATCGGTGAAAGAGAAAAGCAGAGGTGCTTCATCTTCTAGCGAACGAGGCTGTCTGTAATGATCCGGACCCACGGGCCCGTTTCGTTACAAGAAAGCAAGACGGACAAGGTCCACACTAACTTGGGCCACCACAGCCAAAGAAAGGATCCAATTAGTGCATTGTCCTTCTTACTTTACAACATATAAACTGTTGACTTTACCGTTTATAAAAGCTAAAAAAAAAAAAAAAAAGGAAGTGGGGTGGTAACTGACCCACGCGAGCATTAAATGCTCGCGTGGGACGCGCTCGAAACGAGCGTATGCTCGCGTGGGACGCGCTCGAAACGAAACGCTCGCGATGAGCGTTTGCGGAACGCTCGCAGCGAGCGTTCCGTGATTTTCGAAAATCCGTTTTTCCTTCCGTTGGGAAGGAACGGTAACAAGGAGGAACGGTAATATTTTCTTATATAAATATATGGATAATCTAAGGGAAAAAGTAGTGAAAAAAGAAAAGAAAAAAACCATTGCCACAAATCTTGTTACTGCAAAATCCTTACTGCAAAATCCTTGTTGTTAAAATCCTTGAAGATCTTGTTGCTGAAATCCTTGGAGATCTTGTTCCTGAAATCCTTGGAGATATTGTGCTGCAAATCCATCCTGAAGATCTTGTTGCTGCAATTCCAATCCTTGAAGATCTTGTTGCTGCAATTCCAATCCTGAAGATCTTGTTGCTGCAAATCCATGCTGTCTCAAGGAGTCTAACCAAGAAAATCTGTCTCAACAAACTACTGGTGGTAAAAGATTGTTTAAACTATTTTATTATTTTATTTGGGCATCTGAAGAATCACTGGGTTTGAACCTCCACCCGATCGTGCTCGCGGTAGGAGGATCGAATCAAATCAGGTCGTTGTACCTTGGGGACAATTCGCCAACAACCCGCACGAGGGGCGAAAACTTGTCCTTAGGGCAGTGTTTAACACGCCTCGACCAGTTTGATTCTTTTTATTTTTGATTTTAATCTAAATTTCTAGTATAACTTTTCTGATTAATTATCTAGCATTTTTCTAATAAATGAATTTTGTAAAAGGAAAAAATAAATTTTTCTAACAACTAAGGACAAGTTCTGCTATCATTAGAAAGTGCTAGATTTATTATAAAAAAAAAATCTTATTTTTGAATCTAAGCCTTAGAATTAGTTTTGAATCTAAGCCTTAGAATTAGTTTTTGAAATTTAAAAAAAAAATTAAACTCAAATTTAGAATTGAATTATTTGAGTTAATTATTGCTTAGTCGTTTGATTATTATTGCAAATAGTTTCTAGATTTAATTCCTTTGAATTTAAATTTAAAATCTAGAAATATCTGAAAAGTTATTAATTTGAAAAAATTCAAATACTTTTTGGTTTTGCAGAACGAATTAAGAAACCAACCTTTTCAAATGGGTTCTGATGATCTTAGTGCAATCAAACCGGAAAAATTTAATGGATCATTCTTTAGGAGGTGGCAAAGCCAAGTGAAATACTGGCTTACCACTTTAGGTTTATTTTCAGCCATAGACTTATCAGATCCCAAATCTAATAGTCAACAAGGTTCTTCTAGTATAGTTGATGCCTCATCTTCATCAAAAACATCCCAAGAAATAGATTTTCATTGTAGACATAGAATTTTAAGTGCCTATCTGATAATCTTTATGATGTCTACCTTCCTACTAAAACTGCTAAGGAACTATGGGATGCTCTTGAGGCTGAATATGGGATGGTTGATGCTGGTCTAGATAGATTCACTATCTCAAAATTTCGAAAGTACATAATGGTAGATTCCAAACCCATTAGCATACAAATTCATGAATTCCAAGATTTTCTTAGAAAGTCAGAATTGACTGGCTGTAGTTTTTCTGAAAACTATAAGGTCCAAGCCTTAGTAGATTCTCTTCCATCATCTTGGTCATCCTTTGCTCGAGAGCTAAGTCATAAGCAAGGTAGCTTGACCTAACAGAAGTGATTAACTCTATTAGGATAGAAGAGGAACACCGACTTAAGCTAAATCAAAATCAAAAGACCGACCTTGGACCTAAAATCAATTGACCGAGTCAAATCCAACTCCAATCAATTCAAACCTAAAGAAAGAATTTTAAGAAGAAGAAATTTCAATCTAAATCCAACCAATCATACAAACCTCCTCAGAACCGATCAAATCAGAACCGACCGAATCAGAAGTCAAAGAATTATAAAGGCACATTCTGCTTTGTGTGCGGAAGGACAAATCATGTGGCGAAGGACTGCTACCACCGAAAGACTGAACCATTGAGGAAATCAACCAAACCACAAGTTAACGTGGTTGAGAGTGGTGCTGAGCCTTCTTTTAGGTCGGTAAATTCAAAATACTTAATTAACTCAATCCAATTTTCTTGTGATTGGTGGCTTGAATCAGGAGCTAATGTTCATGTTTGTTTTGATCGCTCCTGGTTCTCCACCTTTCAGGAATCAAGTGGAGGAGGTGTGACACTTGGGAATAACTCTTCAGCACAAGTGCTTGGGAAAGGTCAAGTGGATCTAAAGATGACATCTGGAAAAATCCTGGTCCTTCATGAAGTGTTGTTAGTTCCTAGTGTTAGAAGAAATCTGATTAGTGGATCTCTTCTTATATCTAGAGGATATAAAATTGTTCTAGAGTCAAATAAAGTTGTAATTACTCGTAATAATGAGTTTGTTGGTAAAGGTTTTGTATGTGAAGGTCTTTTTAAATTAAATGTATCCTCTAAGTTATCTAATAAAAGTTCTCTTCTTTTTAATGTTGAATCTTCAAATATTTGGCATAATAGACTTGGTCATGTGAATTTTGATCGTATTCATTACATGACAAATCTTAATCTAATTCCTAAGGTTTATATTGATAGAAAGTTTAAATGTGAGATTTGTATTCAAGCTAAGATGCCTAGAAAACCTTTTAAATCAGTAAATAGGAGTTCAACACTTCTTGAATTAGTCCATAGCGATGTATGTGACTCTACCAAGTTTCCTACACGGGAGGAAGTCGTTACTTTGTAACATTCATAGATGACTT